>JAJOOS010001965.1:0-93377 GCA_029582725.1 Solanum chiquidenum
GCGAGTTCTAACGTTGGCCACCGTTAAAAAGACTTTTAAACGAAAGAATTATCAATGCATGCAAAACACTATTCAAGAATTGCTTATTTACTATTCATACTTTGTTAATCGCTCATGGTTCCCACAACCCTAGTTGTGGAATTTAGCTACTCATTATCTCAAAAACACAATCAAATTTTATTAAAATACATATGCTTGCGTTAATCATAAAAAGTTAAGAACAATAGCTAAACTATCTTTTATTAATCACGAATACAAATAAATAATAAAGGAGAACAAAGAATAAATCACAATTCTCCGGCCTCCATGGCTGCTCATCCAAAATTCCTAAGCTAGAAGAAAATATATGTTGTGTATTATTTCTTGGTTCTTGGCTCCCTCCTAAGAATAACTTTTCATCCCCTATTTATAGATAGAGAAACCCTAAATAAAATAATTGAATTTAAGACAAATTAGGAAAACAAAACCCAATTAAATTGGGTTTGCACTGTACGCGTGATTTCTCCAAATTATTGGCGGCAGAGGGGCGCCGGTCAACTGACACGTGGCAGCAGCAAGCCTAATTCAATTTGAATTGGCGTTCAACTTTGCACCATAGGAATATATTATTTTAATAAATTTAATCCATTAAGCTGTCTGCTTGATTTCCTTCTTCAACTTTCCATCTTTATTTCATTTTAGCTCCAATCTTCCTCATTTTTCCACAATTTCAATCCTACAAATAAAATACACAATTTAGGACAATCCATAAAATTTATGCTCAAAAAGGAAAAATATAAATAATAAATATGAGGCAAATAATGATTAAAAATATGTATTTTGATCTCACATTAGTAGTGGAGGTTAAGGAAAAATAAGATAGTGATCCTATATTACTTTAGTTGAAAGGTGCAGTTCATCAGCAGAAATTTGAGGTTTTCTTCGAATGGGGAGATTGTGTGTTTCATTAGCAGGGTCACTTATGTGTTCCTAATGTTGGTGAGTTGAGGCAGAAGATCCTTCTAGAAACTCATAATTCTAAGTATTCCATTTATCCAGGTGCCACTAAGATGTACGTGATCTGCGGGAAGTCTTTTTCTGGAACGACATGAAGAGGGATATAACAAACTTTTGTGGCTAAGTGTCCTAATTGTCAATAGGTTAAGGTAGAACATCAGAAACCATGAGGTATGACTCAAAAGATTAACATTCCTACATGAAAGTGGGAAGTGATAAACATGGACTTCATTACAGGCTTACCTCGTACTCGCAGACAACTTGACTCCATTTGGGTGATAGTGGACAGAGTTACTAAGTCCGCTCACTTCTTGGCTGTCAAGACTACAAATTCAGCGGAGAACTATGCCAAACTCTACATCAATGAGATAGCCAGGTTACATAGGGTTCCCTTGTCTATCATCTCAGATAGAGGTCCTCAGTTTACTTCTCATTTCTGGAAATCATTTCAGAAAGGTCTTGGTACTTGATGTTTGACGTAAATAAAGACACAACTTCCAATTCAAGTGTCAACGATCGCGTGTAGTAATAGAACACAATCGAATGGGTTGGGGTCGAGTCCCAAGGGAGCGGTTAGTAATCGAGAATTAAATAGAAAAGTAAAATTATGTTATAATCAATCATATCTATAAACATTAACGAAAAGAAACATATTAAATAAAAAAGTGACACGAGTGTCAATTATCAATGGGGGGGTTTGTATTCAACTAATAAACCAAAAATAGCAAAAATATAAAGATGCGAGATAGGCAGACGGGATTCGTGGGATGTGATAGGAATATGAGATAAAATAAATCATCGTGTAAATGCTATTGATAGTAAATTGCTAAACATTTGTAACTAAGCTAGACTTTAGTGGGAATAAATTTTCTCTTGAAAAACTTACCCCGAGCTGAACCCACGACGACCCAATAACCACAGGCTATCCATTTAGTAGTTTTGGTTTTAAAACCTCTCTCTCGAGCAAGACAAAAACACAAAGATGAAATCGTATTTGCAACTACAATTCCATTAAGTCCAAACACAACTACTAAATGAAATCACATATAAACAACAAATAGACTAACAATGAGCAATACCCAATAGTAAATTTAACCGCTTGACAGAAAAAAGAGATAGAAATCGATACCAAAAAGTGTTTTTTGCATCAAATAGGCACGATAGAAAATGTGTTTAAACATGTCAAGGTTAAAGATTCTTCAAGATCCACTTCCAATTTCTTGGAATTGTAAACCTTCAAATCTTCAAAGGTCAAGAACAATGTCTCCAAAAACTGTAAGAACTCAAACTGAAATATTCTAAAAATCAGTAATAATTCACCACCCTTGATTTTTTTAAGCTACAAATTTAAATGGGTATTTATAGTTTTTGAAAATTTGTGCTGCAAAGGACCACTCGGCACATTTAGTCGGGATCGCCGATGCACTCGGCGATCCGCCCTTTGGTCTGGTTCATTGCCTTTCAGCTTTTGCCTTCAGCATCTTCGCGTTATGAATCATTCAGCGATATGGTTTTGCTTCGCGGAACTGTTCGGCGATGCGCCGACTTCTCTCTTCCATCACCAACTTGATATTTTCCTTTAGGGCTCAGCACACTGGAACTTTGGTCGAGGTTAAAACCATTCGTCGACTCGCCTAATGCATTAGGCGATCCTCAAGCCTTCATTTCTTCGTTCTTTCAGCCGCCTTGTTCTTTTTTTGCTTGATAGCATCTATGCTTTGTCTCTCAACTCAAATACCTGAAACTTAAGGATTTACATCAGTTATTGAGACAAAATATGCATTTGAGGACACTAAATTGATCAAAAAAAATCCCTAAATGAGTCCAAATTGTGGACTCATCAACACCCCCAACTTAAACTTTTTCTTGTCCTAAAGTAAAACTCAAGCTCAACTGTTCAAAAAGGATATCTCAAACAGTGCTACACAAGACTCAATCAAGAATGTACACACAAAACTCAATTTACTCATGTAAGGATCAATTGTGTACTCAAAGACTCAAGTTGTGATACACTAATGAGTCCACAAATTGGACTCATTTAGGGCTAAATTTTGATAGAATTAGTGTCCTCAAAGGCATATTTTGTCTCAATATCTGATGAAAACCCTTAACTTTAAGATATTTTGAGTTTGAGGGAAAGCATGGACACTACTTAGCAAAAAAGAACAAAGGCAGCTGAAAAGAATAAAGAAATAAAGATCTGCGGTTTGCCGAACCCATTCGGCGAATCGTCAAACGATCTTAGTCTCGCCTTTTGTTCCAGTGTGCTTAGCCGTGAAGGAAAGGATCAGATCGGCGGAGAAAAGGAGCACTCGGCGAGTCGCTGAACGATTCCGCGATGCAGTACTTGATCACCCAAAGTCACAGAGTCGGCAGTGCTGAAGGCCAAGGTGAAAAGACGTTAGAAGTGATCAAAGGGAGGATCGCCGACTGGATCGGCGATCCCGACTTACTTCGTCGAGTGGATACTTCGTAACACATTTTCTTAAATCTATAAATACTAGTTTAGTTTTTATTCTTGTAAGAAAATTTTAGACGGATATTAGACATTTTTTTACATTTTCCAGCTTTTCGCTCTAAGTTTTGGGAGACATTGTTCTTGAAGGGTTTCAACTCCAAGAAATTGGGTGTGGGTCTTCAAAATTCTTCAACCTTGACTTGTCTAAAGACTTAATTCTCCATACCCATTTGAATGCAAACTCATTTTGGTATAAATTTCTATCTCTTTAGCATGTCTAGCTAAAACCCCAATTCTTGGGGGGTGATTTTGTGAATATAGGTTAGATTAGTTGTTGGGTCTTGCGTGTTGATGGTTTATTTATTGTTTTGATGTGATTTCATTTAGTAGTTGTGGTGGAAGTTAATGAAATTGTAGTTGCAAATATGATTTCACCTTTGTGTTTTCGACATGCTCGAGAGAGAGGACGTAAAACTAAGACTACTAAATTGATGGCCAGTGTGAGTGGGTCGACATGAGGTTGAACTCGAGAGAGTGAACCCTAGTCCCATATCCAAACACTCAGCTCGAGAGAGTGAGTGGGTTAAGACGGAGGCTGTTCTTCATGCGGAAAGTGGGTGTCCGAGAGGAACCCGCTTGACACGGGGTAAGTTGCTCGAGAGAGAGTTTATCCCCTTTAAAGTCTAGCTTAGTCACAAATATTCAATGAATTCACTATCAAAAGCATGTACCCAATGATTTAGTCTATCCCGTATTCCTATCATATCCCAAGAATCCCGTCTCCTTGATTAGTATTTTTGTATTTTTGCTATTTTTTTGCTTACTTGTGACAAAGCCCCATCGCTAATTGACGCTTGCGTCACCCCTATATTTATCATGTTTGTATTCGATAATGTTTTTAGCTATGAATAATTAGAACTAAATTTTATTTTTCTATTAATTTTCACCAGGACTCCCTTGGGACTTGACCCCAGCCCTTGGTTGGATTATTATACTATTGTACGATCGTAGACACTTGCATTGGAAGTTGTGTCTTGATTACACGAACATCACACACCATTATCAAAGATTCTCAAATTCACAATACTTGCTTCAAATGCAAGTTCAAGCTCAACCAGAGTGTTCAAATGCCCTCACAGAAAGAATGATTCCATATTCACACACAATGGTTCAATCATTTAAAGTTTCGGAATCAAGATCAACACTCACACTCAAAAATATGAACATAATGCATGCTTTGACCCATAGGTTTGCCCGTATTTTCCAATTGACAATTGCTTCAGCTCACTCAAGATCACAAAGGTCTTTTCAAGGCTTGTAATGGGGTTGAGTGTAAAGGTATGGTCATTTAGGCTCGGTGACTTATATCCTCATGAATTGTGGTGCTCACAACACTTCCTTTCCTTCTCTTTATCAATTTCATTCAGGCTCAAAAGTCACCTCTTATTCATCTTCCATGAGTCATTGGGAACCCCATTTTCTTTGTATTTCCACAACTTTATTTCACAACTTTTTCTTTCTTTTTCTTTTTCAATCTTTTTTTTAATGGAGGGGTTCCATTTTCTCAAAACATGGGCATAAGGGACTTCTTTGCACTTCTTGACTTGCCTTCCCTTTTTCACCACACCCCCAACTTAGGAGTTTGGCCTAAGTTGGCTATTCAATCAACCACAAATCATGAGGATTATAGGTAGTGGATTAACAAAAGGTCGTGTTTTCATCAAGTTTCTTCCAAAGAAGGGTAAGGCTCAAAGGGTGTTCAAAAGAGGTTCACACACACTCACAAGGTAGGCCACAAAAGAGGTATAATGTCAAATTGGCTCACACTCTTCAAAGTTGCCTAAGATCATATCATGAGATCACATCAGTTCATCAACCGGACCAACGGGGCAAATTCTAGGTGTCACCATGCATGATTCACGGTAAGCTTATCACACACGACATTGAAACCAAAGTTAAACATTACTCCACACTTTTGCTAGTGTGCAACGATCATCATAAGAAAATTGATTTGATACTTGGCAAATGACAATGGGATGCAAAAAGTTCACATATTGTCTATGCAACTTCATTTGGTCTCATCGTAGCTGCACATTCATGTTCGTTCGATTATGAGTAATATTCAGGTCATCAGTATTGATCGAAACAGAGACTCAAATTAGTCAAAGAACTGCCACATTCAAGTACATACAAGAGTGGGTGAATTTTTTTTGAAGGGTCAAAAATCATTTACAATTGTCAAAAATCATTTACAATTACAGCACAAGGAGCCACAAGCTTAAACTTTCCACAAAAAGTAGTATATAACACGAGTTTAGCTCAAAGCCTAAATAACTAAACAAAACGGAGTCACAAAAACAAAAGATGGGCCTCCCCCCACTACAAATAAAAAAAATTGTCCTCAAATGCAAATAAAAACATTCACAAGTCAAAATAAAGTAAGACAGAGTTGGAGGTAAAGAAAGGGTCATGTTTACACAACCTCTCCATCCGTTTGGGCATCAGTGCCCGATGCATCAGTCTGAGTCTGAGCATCCGTGCTCAGGATCACCTCAAGAGGAACGACAGTGCCAGATCCACTAAGGGTTGTCACGTGCGAGTCCTCCAGAAAGACATGCACAGCTGCACATAATCCCGGGGTCCATGAAGGAACCTTAGGGTCACTGATAGTGGTCTTCCTGTTATAGGTGGACCTCTTCCCCTTGACTTTGCCACGCGTTGCAGGAAGCTTCATGGCTTTGCCTTTGGATGTAGTTGCATCCTCATTTAGCATAATCCCATTAGCCTTCTCTTGGACTGGTATTATTCTTTCAGCTGCTTTTCATCTAGTCATGTTTGCAAAACCTCGAGGAGAAATTAAGAAATATTCAAACGAACACACAGAAAATTAGGCGTAGATAGACCTGCCAAAATAGTTGGCGGGTCGCCAAATTGCTTCGGCGAACTGGGTAGCCCACCAAAAGTTATAGTGTAAGAAAAGTTCAGGGGTGAAAACAAAGGGCGATCAAGAAGAATTTCGACGAGTCGTTGAGTTCCTTCTGTGACCTCAGGCTTCTCGCCGAAAGTTACAGACTCTAATAACACATTTATCATGAAATTAAAGGCGAGATAGGGACATTAGGTGAACCACCGAGGGGTTCGGCGAGCTTGACCCAGCTCGCCAAGCGGCCAAACATGCCTTTTTTCAACCCAAATTCTCAAATTCAACCCCGCAACCCCTGAAAACAACATCAAAGCATGCACTAGTTAAATTAAGCTCAGACCCATAACACTCAAGCATAATACCCACGAAATTTACTTCATTTTAAGCACAAGCCTACGGGATTTTGACAATTAAAACATTACGGGTAAGATTATCAAATTAAATCAGGCATTCAAACCTACTAATTCTATCAGAGAGGTCCAGCACATGACAACACGATAATATTATTGCAAATGAGTACAATTTTGATTAAACAATCTCGAGATTCGGAAAACCAACCTTTGATGCCGATTAATGAAGATTGAAATTCTAGGCAGCAAAGTAATCCACAATCCGAGCACCAATCACCGAATAAAATGCTCTAAAAATGCAAGAAATGTAGAAACTAGAGTGCGGGTGTGAGTTTGGGAAGATAAAAAGTGAGGGAAAGTGAATGAATTTGAGACTTATAAACCTTTGGCCTGGAAGACTTCCCAGTTCATGCCCATTCGGCGACATTAATCGTGCTTGCCGAGCTACTCGGCAACACATTGAGTATTTTTTTACCTCGCCAAATTTTCTAGGACCTTCAATTATTGCGGGGGTCCAAACGGTGGTCTCCATCTGGTTCGCCAACATGGTCGGCGATTCGCCAATAATTTCCTGGGCTCGCCGAGTTTTATAGACTCCAATGTAAAATTTTCTTGAGTCTGTCGGTGATTTAGGTCGGGGTCACCGACCTCTTCGGTAATTCGCTGAATGGACTTGATGCTCGCCAATCTGCACTTTTCGAACAATTTCCACATTTCAACCTACACAATCAACACACCATTATTTTATCAAAACAAAATAAAGCAAAAAGGGGTCTTGGGTTTCCTCCCAAGCAGCGCCTTAGTTAACATCGCGACACGACACAAGTCCACCTCTAAACCTCATTATTGGGGTTAGCCTTAGTATCACTAGGCAAACCCCCTGCTGTCTCGAGTTGAGATGAGACGATATATGACCCATTTGGGTCTCCAACTACTTGATCGACACTGAATGGGCGGTGACAGTTTGGCTAAGGGTAGACACATCTTCTTTCATTTTCTTTAAAATCTTGTCTGACCCTTCAACTTTGTTGTGGATACGAAAGGGCATATCCTCAGACCGACCACCTTATGAATCTTTTGGCTTTTGGCGCTCGTGGGGAGGCACATACCTATCGTTCTCCTCATCTTTCCAATTCAGATTATGGTCCCTCCATTCACGATATCAATTTTTCCAACCTTCATCCCTATCCCAACCTTGGTTACCATCCTACCTCGGGTAGTTTAAATGATAGCCACTGCCTTGGTTCGCTAGGAAATTTACCTCTTCATTATACAAGGCTTCAAACTTGGACTCATCTAGGTTAGCACACCCGACACCCACAACATTGACACTTTGAGTACCAGCTCCCATGACATTTTTAGACAAATTATCAAATTGTGTCATGATCTTGGCCATGTTTTGTTCCCTCTCTGTGTCCTTCTCCATTTGTTCTTTAGTTAACTTGAACGTGAGAGGGGAGACCTGGTCTTCATGTGTATACCACACCCTGTTTATGGTAGTCATGCCATCCAAGAGCTGATAATTGACACTCGCGTCCATGCTTTGTCTCTCAACTCAAATACCTGAAACTTAAGGATTTACATTAGTTATTGAGACAAAATATGCATTTGAGGACACTAAATTAATCAAAATAAAACCCTAAATGAGTCCAAATTGTGGACTCATCAGTACTCAGGTAAATCTTAGTACGAAATTTCATCCAAAAATTGATGGTTAGGTAGAACATACCATTCAGACCTTAGAGGATATGTTGAGAGCTTGCGCAATCAATTTAAGGGGTAGTTGGGATGATCACCTACTTCTCATAGAGTTCACCTATAATAATAGCTTCCATTCTAGTATTTAGATGGCCCTAAACGAGGCACTATATGGGTGTAGATGCAGGTCCCCGATTGATTGATTTGAAGTAGGTGAAGCAACCTTGATTGGGCCAAATTTGGTTTATGAGGCTATGGAGAAATTTCAGCTCATCAGAGATAGACTAAAGATAGCTTAGAGTCGTCAGAAGTCCTATGCAGATGTAAGGAGAAGGGACTTAGAGTTTGAAATCGATGATTGAGTTTTCCTAAAGGTGTCACCTATGAAGGGGGTGATGCAGGTTGGAAAAAAATAGAAGCTCAGTCCTAGATATGTAGGTTCTTACAGAATCTTGAAAAGGGTTGGTAATGTGGCCTATGAGTTAGAATTGCCAGCAGAATTAGAAGGGGTTCATCCAGTCTTTTACAATTCCTTGTTGAAGAAGTGTGTAGGTGATCGGGTATCGATAGTGCCATTAGAGAGTGTGGTTGTCAAGGATTGTTTCACTTATGAAGAGGTGTCAGTTCAGATTCTTGACCATCAGGTTAGAAGGCTGAGAAACAAGGAAGTTGCTTCAGTAAAGGTTTTGTGGAGAAGCTACTTGGGAAGCAGAAGCTGCCATGATGCCCAACTATCCTCACCTCTTTCCTTCCGATTGTCTTTCAGCTTGAGTTAATAGTTCCTCTCCAGTATCTCAGTTTAATCTTGAGTAATTCAGTCTCAGTATCTTCTTCCCTCAGTTATCCTTGCATTTCAACACATTTGCATGTTCATGGAACTTACTTATATAAGATATCATTTTCTAGTACCTAGTAATACGGATTATAACCTTTCCCTTCATACTTAGGTTGTTTAGATTTCATTCGAGGAAGAATGTTCTCAAAACGGAGATATTGTAACACCTATGATTCAAGAAGATGGAAAAATACAACTTTCCAGGATCTGGTATCAGAACCAACAAAAGCCACCGATAGACCGTGTGTCAGACCACGGATCGTAAGTGGGGTCGAGTGGTTCAGTCCTAGACTTAGGGAAAATTCAGGATCAAAAGGTGACACTTTCGACCATGAACCACAGTCCGTTGGTTGACCCATGAACCGTAGGTTGGTTCCATCGTTAGGGTCCAAAGTTTGATGGTCTCTGATCCCACCCACGGCCGACCACTATGGTCCATCGTCTGACCTACGGACCGTACGGCTTACCGTAGGTGAAGGTCAACAGCTATTTAGAGGAAAATGGTTGTTGGGTCAACCTGTAATGGTCATATCCTTTAGCACAAAATGAATTAGGTGACCTATGACCTATCAAATGAAAGATAATTGAATCTTCTTTCCAATGCCAACAAGATTGCCAAGATCCATGCTCAGAGTAAAAAGTTATGCTCATTTTAGTGAAGCTCTATCGGGTAGAGCATGAACGACGACCCCAAACGACGGCCCGTCATTCTTGTTGTTGATGACACTCGTCAGTTTGATGTCAGGGTCGTTTTGGTCCTTTTGCCTATGCGTTAGGCGCTTAAACTATGTCGTTTGATGCCTAAACTACATCATTTTTTTCAGTTTAAGCCTAATAACCTAGTCAGACATACCTAGAACCCTCATTCTCAAAAAGTCATCCAAATTAGAACGAAAAGAAGAGAAAGAGGCGCCAATTTCTTTCAAGAACAAGCAACAATGTTCTTCAAGTTTCAGCCCTGAAAGCCAAATGATTTCTCCGTAAATTTCGTCATTAGGTATGTGGGATTTCACTAGTGGGTTCTTTTCATCCACTAGTCTCTAGAATTCATTCAGTTCTTTAATTCTACATAGCTTGTTTAGACCTCGAGTTTCTAAAATCTTGGGGATTTGTTTTGATTTAGCTGTTGTAGTATCCATAATCTAAATATCATGTTTTCTTTGAAACTTTGCATAATTCCTTGTATAAAACTTAGAATCGTAGTTTATGTAATTTCTATTAGTTCATGAATTGTACTTTTCCCCCCACAAAAATACTTGCATGGTCATACACAACAGATAATTGGATCTCATTTGCCCAAGGCACACAAATATTAGTCCAAATACAAATTAAGTTTCGATTTTGTTTTGATAATTCTCAAATATATAATGTCTCTATTGTTCTTCTCTACTGATAGCTTAATCATCATCCTCAATGATCTTGGTGCCAAGTCCTTTCAATCCCCTCTTCTGGGATCTCAGTTACAGTAACCAAAGAGTAGAGCTATTCCTTTGCATCATCGTCAGCATTCCTCTTGCATGCAATACGAACTCTGACTCTCCTTGGGACACTTCAGATTCCTCTGCTCCAGATGTGCTTGTTCAACTTCACGTCCACTTTGACATCCTCTGTGCACATAACTTTCACTGCAAACTTCTAGATCTCCTTGATGGTTGTGGGGGCTTTCTTCTTAAATTTGAAGCCATGCAAATGCTTGTGGAGGTTGATGGTGTACTCCCTGGTAACCACTTCCTCTTTTCTTCCTTAGGTTTTGTCTGACATTTTCAACCCCTTTAAGTCTAAACTCACACTTCCTAGGGTTTCAAAAGAGATGGCGAGAGCTTCATGAATTATACTTGCAAGGTCAGTTAAACAAAAAATCATGCTCCAGATTTCGAATGTCATATTCTCTGTATATAAATGTTGCATTCTAAGTTAGAATGTCAGTATTTTGAGCTATTCAGTATTTAGTGCATTTTAGCTTAATATATACTCAGTTGGGAGTAGACCTAGCACCGAGTTGGACTAGGATTCAGCGTACCCACATAGTCTGAGAACTACGTACCCGCATATGATTATAAGCCCCCTTTGATGGGCATCTGTATTAGTTATCATGCCACAGTCCTGCTTTTATACTCCTAGTAAGGTATATTGGGTCTTCTCGGTGGGGCATATACATTGGACTCCACATTTAGCACACATGGTTTATGTCGGTTAATAGTAGCTCCCACAGTTAGACTCTAAATGTTTTTGACTAGGTTTTCAGCATTTATATCAGTATATAGTTCAGTATCTTATCTTCATGATTAGTACTTGGTCATTACATTCAGCTGAGCTTTTCAGTTATGTTTCAATATTTTTATTCCTGCTCAGATTATGTCATTGCTCAGTTATGCTTTGTTCAGCTCATATATATTTGTTCAACTTAGTATTTATATCATGCATGCTTAGTACATTCCAAGAACTGACACATACTTTGCGCTACATCCTTTCAAGATGTAGATTTAGGTACTCAACATCCAGATCACACTTGGATTGATTCTCGGTCAGCATTGTGCAGGTTCAGTGGTGAGTCCTCATATTCTAGGACAATAGACATGATTTCATTTTAGTCATTACTTTTAGTTTCAGTTTTGTTAGAGTTAGCTGGGAGCATGTCCCAGTAACTTAACTCGGTTAGAGGTTTGTAAGACATAATAGTAGATTCAACTTGAGTTGTTAAGTGGTTGTTTCAGTTATCAGTAAACTCGTAGTATGTTTTAGATATTCAGACTAGTTGGGTTTTTCCCCATTTTCAAACATCCACTATTTTTATTTTACGCATAGTTCTTGCTTTACTTAGTTATTTTCAGTATGATTATGATATGGTAGACTCAGGGTTAGCTTGGGTTCACTTGTGATCCTAGGTCCCGTGTAACGTCAAGGGGGTAGCCTCGTGGAGTGACAATGCAAGATATAGATAATAAGCTGAACAAATATATATGAGCTAAGCAAAGCATAAATGAGCAATGGCATAATCAAAACAAGAATATAAAAATACTGAAACATAACTGAAAATCTAATCTGAATGTAATGACCAAGTACTAATCATGAAGATAACATGATGCACTATATACTGATACAAATACTGAATACTTGGCCAAATGCACTAAGAGTATGATTGTGGGAGCTAGTATTAACCGACATAAACCATGTGAGCTAAACGTGGAGTCCGATGTATACGCCTCATCCAGAGGACCCAGTATGCCTTGCCAGGGGTGTAAAGGCATGATTGTGGCGTGATCACTAATACTGATGCCCAACAGAGGGGACTTATAATCCTGTGCGGGCACGTAGTTCTGGGACTGTGAGGGTACGCTGAACCCTAGTCCAATTCAGTGCTAAGTCTACTCCCAACTAAATACCTTTGAAGATAAAATGCACTAAATACTGAATAGATCAAAATATTGACATGCTAATTGAGAATGCAACATTTATATACTAATAATGTGACATTCAAAATTAGGAAAATGATTTTCTGTTCAACTGGCGTAGAATGTATAATTCATGAACTAAGAGAATTTACACAAACTAGGATTTTGAGTTTTATACAAGAAATTATGCAACGTTTTCAAAAAACATGTTATTTAGACTATGGATTCTACAGCAGCCGAAATCATAATAAATTCCCAAGATTTTACAAACCCTAGGGTTAAACAAGCTATGTATAATCAAATAAATGACTGAATTATAGGAACCTAGCCGATGAAAGGAATCCACTGGTGAAATCCCACATACCTGGTGACAAAATCTATGGAGAATCCTTTGGATTTCGTGGCTGAAACTTGAAGAACAGTGTTGCTTGTTCTTGAAGGAAACTCGCGCCTCTTTTTCTTTTTTTTGTTCTAATTTGGATGAGTTTTTGGAGAATGAGGGTTCTGGGTATGTTTGACTAGGTTATTAGGCTTAGACTGGGTAAAACAACGTAGTTTGGGTATCAAACAATGTAGTTTGAGGCCCCCAACACATTAGGAAAATGCCAAAATGACCCTGACTTAAAAGTTGATGAAGGCCATCCAGGTAGGACTGATGGACCATCGTTTAGACTACCTGCTATCGTTGGTGGTCATCGTTCAGGCTCTGCCCGACAGGGCTTCACTAAACCGAGCATAACTTTTTCCTCCGAGCTTTGATTTTAGGAAACTCGGCGGCGTTGGAAATATGATTCTTATCATTAATTTGATAGGTCATGGGCCACCTAAATCATTTTGTGCTAAAAGATATGACCGTTTGAAGTTGACCCAACAACCAGTTTCCTCTACATTGTTTTTATCCCTCACCTATGGTCCGTAGGTCCAACCACAAACCGTAATGGTCGACCGTGGGTGGGATAAGAGAACATCAAACTTTGGACCCCAATGATGGAACCAACCTACGGTATGTGGGTCAATCAATGGACGGTGGTTTACAGCCGTAGGTGTCACCTTTGGATCCTGAATTTTCACTCACCTTTGGATCCTGAATTTTCACTAAGTCTGGGACTGAACCACGGGACCCCACCTACTATCCGTGATCTGACACACGGTCCGTTAGTGTCTTCCGTTGGTTCTGGCACCAGATCATGGAAAGCTAGATTTTTCTATCTTCTCGAATCAGAGGTGTTACATCCCCAATATGTGAATGTTAATGCAATTGATGGTTACTTTTACATATGTAAATGCTAAGGTACAAGTCAAGATATGTAAATATTATTTTCGATTATAAAATGCAAATATATAAGTGATACTTTTTTATATGTGTCAAGTTCAAGAATTGAATTGAATCGAATCATGTTAATTATATTAGTTTTATATGGTCTGTGCTACGTCCGAGGTGAAATTAATAATATCCATCACTTTAATTGTAAACCCCAAAACTTGGAAAGAATTTTTTGTGCAGAAAATGTTGTTGAGGATTGGTTCTACAGAACCTACCTATGGTCCGTAAAAGGTTCTAAGGCCGCAGGAAGGGAATCGTAGGAACCAAGATTGAGTTTAAAATTCTTGATTTGATGGTCGATGTCTACAAAAGGGTTCTACAAACCATGGACATGTCCACGTACTGTAGAATGGTTTCGTGGAAAGTGTGGAGACTTTGATTTTCAGCAACTTATTCCACGGATGGACATAACGAGCCGTTATTTGTTTTACAAGTCGTAGATGGGTTCCGCAGGAGTGATCCATACTTGGTGAGATTTTGAGTTTGAAATTAAATTCTACGATGGGGTCCTTTTGACCGTAGAAGTTTCCACGATCCATATAAAGGACCCGTAGAATGTTGTCCAATTTTATACCCCTAGTTGTTGGTTCTACTGTTTGTTAGGAAGACTCGTATGAACTCCTACGGATCGTTGACATCAACCGTAGGACGTGTTCGGCAGTCTTAAGTAAGGGTATTTCAAACTTTTTCCATCACTTCTAAGCCTAAACCCCGACCCTTTAAAAACCAAGTTAAGGGTTTATAAAGTATTTATTAGTTGTTTTACATTCATTAACACTTCAAGTCATTATAGCAAGGTTCCAAGAGGGGAAAAGCTAGGGGTTCGAGTGTTCTTTGAGTTTCATCGATTTTGCCAAGAACTTTATTCTTCTAGGTATGTAAGACTACTTATAGTCATTGACTGAGTTCGTCCTCATGCCCTACATCTATTTTATATCAGTAAACAATAATTTAGGGTTGCGTCCTTAGTTTTGATAATTCTTGAGATGAGTTTCGTTGTTGAGTTCTGAATTCAATATCACGATTATTGAGTTGTTATATCTTGCATTGACATTCTTGAGTTGATTATTCATGTCTATTTTCCGGCATGAATCTATTGTTGAGTTATTACTAAGTTAGTATTGAATATCCTTTTAAGTAAATATTTTTGTCTTAAAATGATTTTCTCATAAAGAAAAGATGAGTTTTGCTAAAGAGTCTTAAACTTGATTTGAGTAAAAGAATAAGGGAACTAAGACCTCATTTGTGTTGGAAATCTTACGGAAAATACCTTCATCATGAACACTTGAACAGAATTCACCAAAGCTTGTACTTCACCAAAAACTCTTATAGGAAATTCTCATAGATTGAGGTGTGTCGAAAGACACTGTCCTTAATGATTTTTTACCCGGTATAGGTGTATCCCCCACGATTCAACAAGCTCTTCTAGTATAAAACTAGGAGCCAGATATTAACAAAGATTCAATAGAAAGAAAACCCATCATAAGAATATATTAAAAGAATAATTGTTATCTTTTCTTCTCTCCCACACCACAAGTATAGGACTTAGATTTATATAGGAAATAAAATAATTCCTTTTGAGATATTAGAATCATTTTTCCAACAATCCCCTACATATCTAAAAATAATCTTAAGGAATAAAATGAAATGAGAAGTTTTACTGGCTAGTCACATATGAGTACAACGCATCTAATATGGTGTCCATAGATTATGAACCAGACCTAGATAAAACAAGATTAAACTTACAGAACAACTGGTGAAGTTTAGAACTTCTATGAATAGATAATTATTTTGTAAGTCCAACGTCTTATTCTATCACATTATATTCCCACAATCTATGTCGCTATCGTGGTTTTCTGCTAAGAGGCCATGCGCGTGTCCTGGTATTCATCAGTGCTCTAGAAATCTGTCACAATTTCATAGAAGCGGCACCACTTCAAACTCATATAGGTCCAATCATCAAGTGTATCTTACAGAACAATACACCACCTATAAAGGATATGACTTTGATTATGAGTTTAACTCAGCCTCACTTTGCCTTGCAGATTGTTGCACTATATTCACACATCATAGGAGGGACATAATTTTATAGTGCTTACTTGATCGACTAATGACTTGTTATTACCCATATGAACCTAATTCATGGGATCTCCAACCACATAGGTTGGGTTACCATCATTGTTGATCTTCTCAAATGACTAGAGGTCTTACTCCCCTCGATCTTTCATTTAGTCAGTGAATTGATTAGATTCACCTCCGACTACACATAGTTTATGCGAATAATTTAATCTCATTGTAGTACTTTTATAACACTGTGTCTCAAACACATGTATCTAAGTTAGCCACGCAAAACATTATTTTTATTCCAATTTGAATACACAGTAAGAGTTGTCTTAACCACTTAGTCTCATCACCAATCAACTCCATAACAATTGACTTTATTTAGTGGATTTTTCATGTTATGGCACGACACACCAATCATAGTTCATAGTGACTAGTGAATTTTGAGATTCACATTTCATCATTGTACCCTTCTGGTATAACAAAATATTCAATTTATTTGGTACTATACTTGTGGTACTTCTCTATATCGCCAATAACTTCTTTCCAAAATTAACACATCAAGAAACAATATCATTGAAAAAATGACATAGCATGACATCCCATTTTACTAATTGGCAACATATAGCCTTCTTTTATTTTTTTGACAAAAAAGGATTTTTAAAAATTAAATTTTGCAATTAGTAGCCCACGTATTGGGAATTTCTTTTTTAATTAAATTAAATAATTTTAGGAGGTGACAACATGGTGTCCTTTTTTATTGGGAAGTAGTTTTTTTCTTCCTTTTTTTTCTCTTCTTTTCCATACACACGATTCTTTTGAATTGTGATTTTTTTTATTATGTAAATATTTATTCAATTTTTTGTTCTTCTTCATTACTTTGAATAAAAGATGATTTACTTTCTGTTTATTAGTTTTACATATTTGAGTTCTGTAAAAATATTCGTCCATAGTGTCTATTTTTTCTTTTTTTCTTTTAAATTTTTGATGGTTTGTTGATGTCTACTCGTCAATTTCTCTAACTGTTAGCCTATGTTCTTGTATTGTCGTTCAATTTTTTGGGGTTTTAAATTTTTTAAATTGAAGGTTATATCTAATTTAGGCAAAAATTTACATAATAGTAATTGATTGTAGGTATCAATTGTCATGTTTAAGAAAGTTATCCCTAGGATTATTCATAAAAAAAGAAGATTCTGATTCTAATTTTGTGGATTTTCCATCCATAACTCTAAATTTTAGTCATGTAAGTTCTTCTCGTTATCCAATTCGACTTGTGTGTTTGCTATTGAGCATTTTAAATTTCATGTGCAATCCTCATGTACACACTGAAGAAAGAATCTGGAATGTATACAAATTTTGAGTGAATGAATACACGAATATGTATACATGAATGCAATGCATACATGATGTTCATGATTAAAAAAAAAACTTCAATGCAGTGTATATATATTATAAGTGAATGAATACATAAAGTGTTTGATTTTTAAATATGTATACATTGATTTTTTTTAATATGTATACACTGAAGGGGATAACAAAACTATAAATGCATACTAATACTAAGTGAATGAATACACCACTCTTTTACCTATATATAGACATATATAGGCTAAAAATATGTCTTTCACATAGTTAGACTTTAAGTTGCAGTACTAAATTTCAATTAAGAGTAAATAATATGAGCAATTAAGAGTTTACAAAAATGGTCATTTCATTAGTTGGTCATTCAAGAAGAAAAGGTACTATATATATATATATATAAAATAAATACACTAATTAAAATTTACAAATTTAAAATTTTACAATTCAAATGAATCAATAAAGTAAATATAGGCACTAGCATTTTCATCTTGAACAATATTAACCACAAATAAACCATTTTTAACATACCATCATTGCTCATAATGACATTTGTTAACACATTATCATATTCAAATAAACCAGTCATTAAATCTTTTCACAATTTCACAATAATTAACTTTTACTCATAAAATTCCAAGTACTAATCTAGCACAAATATTAAAATCATATATCACCTCAGATAATACCAATATATAGATGTGAATATTTAAAAAGAATTTTTCATTCTAAGAACTTCTAGTAGTTCTAGAATCACCAACATATATAATTTTTTCTTCTTTTCCAATTTGGGTGTAGACACAATAATTTTAGTTAGAACAAATATGCTTCAAAAACACCAAAGTCTAACACCGATCTCTCACTTTCACATATTAGGCATAAGATTCCCTTGAAAAAGGACAACACCAATATATATCATCCGCTTAGTCAAATTTATTGTTACTTAGCAGGATTCTCATTTTTCCAAATCTTCTTCTCTATTGAGGGACATGATAACTTAATTTACCACTTGCACACCCATTAAAATTGTAAAGAAGTGTGGTACATACCTTAGCTTATTAGCACAACCGCACGAGTTCAAAGATCCTCCATAATAATGACTTATCTATCTAGTTTATATATCAAATCCGAGAAGAGCATCATCCAAGTAGTAAATGTCAAGTAAGTAGCACACCTTCAGGCCAACCAGAATTCCACTCTCCCTTTCTTTCTCTTTTTTTTTTCCTCTTACAAATTAATCACACAATTGGTACCCCTATTTCAATAAATTTTCAAATCCAGCTTTTTGCCCCCCCCCCCCACTTTGCAAACAACTTTAACAAGTTCAATAAAAAAAAATTGGTATGCTAGCTATTGCAAATAACGTCCAAACAATTGACAAGCATCGTGAGGAAATTTGTACAAGAGAGACTTAAATGATACAATCTTCTTCACGATTATTTTCAGAGAGAGAGGTATTATTTTTCTTAAGAACAAAGTTTAAAATATCCTTAAGATTGTTGGAAATCTTACTGAAAATACCTTCATAATGAACAATTGGACAAAATTCACCAAATCGTGTACTACACCCCGAACTCTTTTAGGGAATTCTCATAGCTTGAGGCGTGTCAAAAGAAAGTGTCCTTAAGGATATTTCACCTGGTATAGATTTATCCCTCAAGATTCAACAAGCTCTTCTAGTATAAAAGTAGGAGCCAGAAACTAACAAAGATTCAATAGAAAGAAAATCCAGCATAAGAATATATTAAAAGAAGAATTGTCATCTTCTCTTCTCTCTCACACCACAAGTATACAACTTAGATTTATATAGTAAAATCAGTAACCTCTCTAATGTATCAATTGTTGAAATAGTCAAAAAACCATACAAGTATTGAATACAATCAATGAATTGAAAGCAATACATTTTCATCAAAGAGTCGTTGGCAACAACCATATTATGACAGAAAATAATGGTTAATTAAAGGGTAATAATAATGACACTAGAATATTATTTATGGAGAGAAACTATTTAGGAAATAAAAAATATTCTCTTTCAAGTATAATAGGAAATAAAATATTTCCTTTAGAGATACTAGAATCATTTTTCCAATAATTTGTTGGCACTTAATGGAGGTCTGAATCTTAATCATTCATATTCAGCCTATTAAGTATGTTTAGTTTTAAGGTCTAAATTTTAAAGAACCGCTTAATGGGTCTTAATGAATCATATCTACAACTGAGTCTTAGGCCTCATTTGTTTTCATTAAGATTAAGACGTTTGAATCTAAATGTATGTCTGAATGACTAAGATATTCTCACTAGATCAAAAGACAGAATGATTAAGATTGTTTGATTTTGGCATCTAAATGCATGTCTAAATTAATAATTAATATTTTATTTTGCAAGTGTGTAAATATTTAAGGCCTCTTGTTATAATTTGGTGATAGACTAGTAATTTTATTGAGACATTCTTTGAAAAGATCCAAAAACATATAAGAATAAAAAAGGCAATCCAGCCAAATGTTTAACTTCTTATTAGCTACAACTAGTTCTTACTTTGATAAATTATAGTATTACTATGTGAAGTTAAATGCTTAGTCTCTTTTGAGAATATAAACAAAAAAACAAGTAGTATGTAAGAATAAAAAAGGAAACCCTAAATTAATAATAATATTTTTATTTATGTGTATAAATAATTAAGTCCTCTTGTGATAATTTGGTGTTAGGCTACTAATTTTATTCAGACGTTCTTGACATAGATCCAAAAACATATAAGAATAAAAAAATGCAACACAAATAAATGTCTAACATTTTAAACTAAAATAAATTCTTAGTTTTATAAATAATAATATTACTATGTGAGGTTAAACGCTTAAGGCCTCTTTAGAATATAAATAAAATATAATTAGTATATAAGAATAGAAAAGGCAACCCAAAATTAATAGTATTTTTGTGCATGTGTGTAAATATTTAAGGTCGTTTGTTATAATTTGGTGTTAGGCTTCTAATTTTATTTAGATGTTCTTGGTACCACATTTTCTTTTGAAAAAAGAAGAAGAAAAAGATAATACCTAAACATTTTTAGTGCATACTTTGTATTATTGAATAAGCACACACAAGACCTCTAATTTTATAAACAAAATATAAATTTGCAACCAAAATTATAGAGTTCATAAGAAGTAAACAATAATACCAAGAATATTTTTAAGATACAAATTAATGGACAAAGTACTTGTAAAATGTTTTTTTAAGACATACATGTTCAATAGGAAAATATTCAACACCAATATGGAAAGAGGGGAGAGAGGTAATGTATAAAAGAGAAGAAAAAATTATGCTGATAATAAAGAGAGTGGGAGAGAGGTAACATATATATAGAGAAAAAATATTTATGTGTGAGCTTTACGGGGAAATAAATTAGCGTTAAAAAGAGTCTGAATAGAAATCCCTCATATATCTGAGAAAATCAGATGCTTTCAGACCCATTAAGTGATTTTTTTAATAAAAAAAAAACGCACTTAATTGCCCAATGTTTGAATCATTCAGATTCAGACCTCCATTAAGTAAAAACAAATGAGGCTTTAATACCATTCATACTCTATTAAAATAATAAGTGTTCTTTCATAAACAAATTCTCTTATTCTTCCTTGCTTCTCTTTTGGGCAAGTTTCAAGTTTCTTCTTCTCTTGTCACGACCCGGGAGTACCCCCTAGACGTAACACGGCGTACTTGACCCTAAAGGGGTCTCATACAAGCCTCTAGCATCATCATTACATAAGACATAGAAAAATAATGCGAAATTTTTTAAAACTTTTACAATAGAAGTCAAACCTGATTTTTCATAAAGGAAAATCATAGGAATCTAGACTTTGTCTCATACACCATCTAAAACATAGAATACAAAGTTTGGGACTTAGCAGTTTACATCAATAAAAAGTCTCAACATGAGAAGTACAATAGAAACTAAGAAATGGACAATCCATCCTCGAACTTGAGGACTCACCACAACTTGGAGATAAGCAATCCAAGTCTTCTTCAACAAGGAGAGTGTATGTCACCTAGCCATAACCTACACTTATCAAAATGTAGAGTAAGAAGGGGTTAGCACAAATATGTACTAAGTATGGAAACATGCATAAAATCCTTTAAATATGATAAAAGGGACATTTTAGTTGCAAAGCATGCATGTATCAAGTTTGGAAACCAACATGCATTTACAATGTACAACACAAGCCATAATCACATTTATACTCATTACATGGTAATATTAGCACCTTAGCAACCCCTAAGGAACACTTGTGCAATGTATGGTTGGCATCCCATAATACAAACTCTACTAAGCACTCACTTGAAGCTATCTTGGTCATGCACATTATCTTTAGACCTCATTATAATCATTAGCCACAATTAACGAAATAGTCATGTACATTACTTGAATATAAAGAAATTTATTCATGACAACTATCCATTCAACACACATGCATACCTTTGTATCTCATCATAATATAACGGAACCATCCCACAACATCCTACTAAGTCTACTTGTGCAATGTGGAAGTGAAGTCCCATACCCCCACTCCTACTAAGTAAACTCACCAAGAAGTCATAGTATAGTTCATGTCTCACTCATTATCTTTATTATATAGGAAAAGTAGCCATAACCGACATAGAACAGGTGAGCTACATGGAACCCGGTGTCGTGTAACCCCACACCGAAAGAAGGTGTCCTACTTGCCTAAAGTAGAACTAAATGTATAGTTATAAGGTTGATCCACTAGCTAAGGTCCTATGTTGGCACATAGTTATGGGATAGGGAGATTGCTTCTAGAAACCCGCCCTATTGCATTGGCGGAGGGGCTTCCATCTCATGAGTTCACTTTAGATGACCCGACCTATTGCATTGACGAAAGGGCATTTGCCTCATTGTCCATATCCATTCGGTACTAAGCATTATTTCCCAATGTATACATAATTAGTATTGAATTGAATTTACATGTGTGAAGGAATGCTCTATCCTTCATTCAATACAATTCATCAAAATAGCTCATAGATTCATTAAAGCTGAGAATGTACTTTCAAACTTAGAATCAACATTAGTATGTGAGTAGAACTTTCACATTACATTCATAGTGTTTTCATGAGAATAGACTTTCAATCAACACAATAACATCATCATCATCCTAGATCATTCATGCATCATCGAGTGTAAGGGTAAGGGAAGAACAACCTTTCAACAATACCACACTTTACACATTAGTCATAGGAGATTTACTTTCTATATGAATCAATAGGTTATACTCAACTTTCATTAATATGTATAAACCCTAACAACTTACCCTTTCAAGGTCATGAATCATTTACCACAATTAAACCTAAAGATACTACAATAGGCATGAATAAAACAAGATGCAATAACTATATTAACATAGATACAATTCATAGCAATCATCTTGCATCAATACACCCATCATAATTCATGAAATTGGGATCATGGGGGTGTTCATGGGGAATTTTACAATGAAAACCACCATTAATATATGCTTATATATGTCTAAATAACTAATTTAAACTGTCCCTACCTTGAAATAATTAAAATAGAACTTACCTAATTTAATTACCCCTTGGCTGAGATCCGTGACAACATTGCATACCATGTTCACGACTCCACCACCAATGGACTGTAGGTGGGGCTACGCCTCGTGCTGCGCAGTCGTCGTTTGGATCAGAAAAGGGAAGATCAAGGTAAGGCTGAGGAGACTAAGTCTCAACTCACGAGACCCTTCCACGAGGCGTGAATCAGTCCACGGACCGTACTGCACCTCGTGGAATGGTACTGAGGCTAGGAAATTTTGGGGGTTCTAGGAAGAAACCAAGTGTTGACTCACGATCCCCACCTACGGGGTGTGAGTCAACCCACGATTCGTAGGTGCCCTCTCATGGGTCAAGCTGGTTTTTGACAGCTTTTAGGCAACCCCTTGGTCCTCCTCGAGGACCCTTGGGAGGTCCTTTGGGGGGGGCATGCCTTGACATTTAGGGACTAACACCTTAGTACTAGGTTAGGGAAGTTATTTTACGACTCTTATCTTGACGTTAACCCTTTTTAGGACGCTAGGCATCATGTTAGGCTCTAGCTTAGGTCATTATATTTTCGGGATGTTACATTATCTCCGCCTTGGAAACATTTGTCCCCGAATGATGACCAAAACACCAAACTAAGTTAGAAACTCTAGACTAGCAGCCCATCATTCAAGAATCATAAAAAATGTGCAAAAACTAAAAATGCACTAATCACATCATGCACAATTTCAAAGGAGGAAACTTCAACTCCCTTTCACAATATGGCCAATGCAATACAAGAAAGTAGGAACTTCATCTACTAATCCAATATGCATGAATCTCATCAATTTACATCAACATGGGAGGAACTACCTTCTCCAACTCATACAAGCTCAACACAACAATGTAGAGTCAACATGTCATCTCATCAACACATCATTAAGCATGTTCATCAATTTACCTCATGAAGTAAAAAATGCAATTATCATACAAAAATGTAATTCAACATGAGGAACATACATGAAAACTCAACTAATGCTTTTAACATGAATTCTCACAAGAACAAGTACAATATAAGGAAATCATGGAAAAGTTATTCACACACATGACTCCCAAAACAGAAAAGACTCAAGAGGAATTATTTACCTCAAGTTTGAATGGGAGTAGAAGGAAAAAGATGTGGATAACGGGACTTCATATCGGCCTCGGCCTCCCAAGTAGCACCCTCAACTAAGTGATTCCTCCATAAAACCTTAACGGAGGCTACTTCCTTATTTCTCAACCTCTTTACTTGCCGGTCCAAGATCTCAACTGGGACCTCTTCATAAGAAAGATTTTAATCAACTCCTAAACCCTCTAAAGGAAGGATGGATACCGGATCACCAATAAAATTCTTGAGCATGGAAACATGAAACACCAGGTGAATCGAAGCCAACTCAGTTGGCAAGTCCACTTCATATGCAACTTTCCCAACACATTTCATGATTGGGTATGGGCCCACATACCGGGGACTAAGTTTCCCCTTCTTTCCAAACCTCATCACTCCTTTCATAGGTGATATTTTCAAGTAGACCCAATCACCAACATTAAATTCAAGATCCCTCCTTCTAACATCGACATAAGATTTTTTTCGACTTTGGGCCATTTTCAACCTCTCTCTTATGAGTCGAACTTTTTCAATGGCATCATAAACTAGTTCGGGACCAATTAGAGAAAACTCACCTACTTCAAACCACCCAACCAGAGATCTACACCTCCTACCATATAGTGCTTCAAATGGAACCATGGCAATGCTTGAATGGTAACTATTGTTGTAGGAAAATTCTATCAATAAGAGATGGTCATCCCAATTACCCTTGAAATCAATCACACATGCTCTCAACATGTCCTCTAAGGTTTGAATCGTTCATTCCGCTTGACCATCCTTTTGAGGGTGGAAAGCGGTACTAAGTTTAACATTGGTACCAAGCCCTTATTGGAACGCCTTCAAAAAATGTGTAGTAAACTGAGCACCCCAATTCGAAATAATAGACAAAGGAACCCCATGTAACTTCACTACCTCTTTGATGTACAATTTGGCATAGTCTTCCTCCGAAAAAGTAACGTTAACGGGAATGAAGTGGGCTGATTTAGTAATCCTATCAACAATGACCCAAATCAAATCATGTTGCCTTCGAGTATGAGGCAAACCCACCACAAAGTCCATAATCACGACCCACTATATCCTTTTTCATGCCATTCCACCAATAGACTTCCCGTAGATCACGGTACATCTTGGTGGTTCCCGGATTAATAGAATACCGCGAACCATGAGCCTCTTCTAAAATTTGCCCTGTCAAGCCAAGCCATCCACATCCGGAACACATAATCTACCTTGGTACCTAAGCACCCCATCTCCCCCTTGGGAGAAAACCTCAACATACTTGTTGAGAACTGACTCTTTCAATTCCATCAAAATAGGATCAAGATGTTGCTTAGACTTTACATCAACCACCAAGGACGATTCAGAACTATGATAACCATAACTCCACCCTTGGTGGAGTCCACAAGTTGCACACCTAGATGGGCCAACCTATGCACATCACGAACTGATTCCTTCTTCTCATCTTTTACATGAGCCACACTACCCATGGACAATCTACTTAGGGCATCCACAACTACATTGGCTTTGCCGGGGTGGTAAAGGACACTCATGTCATAATCCTTTAAAAGTTCTATCCACCTTCTTTGTCGAAGATTCAAATCTTTTAGGCTAAACACATATTGAAGGCTTTTGTGGTCGGTAAACACATCTACATGCACCCCATAGAGATAGTGTCTCCATATTTTCAAGGCAAACACTACCGCCGCTATTTCGAGATCATGAGTTGGATAATTCTTTTCATGTACCTTGAGTTTCCTTGAAGAATAGGAAATCACTTTACCCTGTTGCATGAGGACACATCCCAAACCCACTCGAGAAGCATCACAATATACCACAAACCCCTCGGTATCCTCCGGTAAGGTCAACACCGGAGTGGATGTAAGTCTATATTTCAATTCTTGGAAGCTTTTCTCACAAGCCTCCGACCACACAAACTTTGCTTTCTTTTGAGTTAAGGCCATTAATGGAGAAGCAATAGAGGAGAAACCCTCAACAAACCTCATCTAGTAGCCGGCCAAACCCAAAAAGCTTCTAATATCGGTAGGAGCTAGAGGTCTAGGCCAACTATTGACCGCATCCGTCTTATTAGGATCAACCTCTATACCCATGCCCGACACAATATGACCAAGGAAAGCAATCAACCTTAGCCAAAACTCACACTTGCTAAACTTAGCATATAATTAGTGGTCTTTAAGGACTTGCAATATTATCCTAAAATGCTTTATATGATCACCCTCACCCCTCGAATAGATCAAAATATCGTCAATAAAGACAATCACAAACGAATCAAGATATTGCCAAAATATCATATTCATTAGATCCATGAACGCCGCCGGGGTATTTGTTAGACCAAACGACATGACTAGGAATTCATAGTGACCATATCTTGTTCGGAAGGCCATTTTAGGAATGTCAACCTCTCTCACCCTAAGTTGGTGGTAGCCTTACCTTAGGTCAATCTTCAAAAATTAACTCGCCCCTTGGAGTTGGTCAAACAAATCATCAATTCTAGGGAGAGGGTACTTATTCTTTATAGTGACCTTGTTCAGTTGGTGGTAATCTATACACATCCTAAGAGACTCATCTTTCTTTTTCACAAACAATACCGGTGCACCCCATGGAGATATGCTTGGTCGAATAAAACCCTTGTCTAGCATATCCTTGAGTTGTGCCTTCAACTCTTTTAATTCGTATGGAGCCATCAGGTAAGGGGGAATGGATATGGGTTTAGTATCCGGCAAAAGATCAATGCCGAAATCTATTTCCCATTCGGGAGGAATCTCGGGCAATTCATCGGGAAAGATTTCCAGAAATTCCCTTACTACGGGGATCGAGTCTAAAGAAGGAGTCTCGAAATCAATGTCCTTAACTATTACAATATGATAGATGCAACCCTTAGAAATCATTTTACAAGCTTTTAGACATGAAATGAATCAACCTCTAGGGATTGAATTCCCCCCCTACCATTCCAAAAAAGGCTCATTTGGAAATTGAAAGTTTACTACTCGAGTTCTACAATCAATGGAAGCAAAACAAGCATGCTACCAATCCATCCCCAAGATTACATCAAAATCAAGCATATCTAATTCTACCAAATCAACCAAAGTGACTCTATGAGACAAAGAGATAGGAAAACTCCTATAAACTCTCTTAGCTACAACCGAATCACCTACTGGGGTACACACATAAAAATATTTTTTTAACTCTTCAAGAGGTACTTCAAATTTCATAGCCACAAAAGGATATAGTAACTCTTTTCCCTTTCGTTCTCAGTTTAACTGTTATTCGAGGACAAATGATCCCAAGGGGGAGATATTGTAACACCCCAAAAATTTCTAAGTTAAGCCCAAATCATTCCTGAATTGCGTATAAGGTCGTACTGAGTGAGTCTTAATATTTTTTAGGTGTTAAGGTAAATTATTTAGTATGGGAATGATTTTGGATATCAATTAAGGTCACTAGAAACTCCTAGCACAAAGTAAAGTTGAAAGTTTCCTTACCGATTAAGTTTTGACATAAGATTTTATTTAGGTCAAATTAAAAAGACCATATCTCTTAGAATATAAAGATTTATGTCGCCCATAACCTATCAAATTAAAGGTATTTGAATTCTCTTTCCAACATCACCAATTTCGCGTCAATCCAATTTTTGAGTAAAAAGTTATGACCATTTTAGTAACTGGTGTAGTGCAGTTTTATTTTAGCCTCGGGAAAATTCTAAATAAGGTAATTATCTTCTCCTTATACCACTAGGAAAACCTTAAAAACGGTTTTCTTAACTCCTATAAATCCCTAAACAATCTTATTTCTTTTAATCCATTATTCTCTTCTCTCTCAAACCCTAAGAAAAAACCCTAAGATATAATGAAAGTAGAAGACTCCATTCATGATTCTTTCCATCTTTTTCAAGATTCTTCTTCAAGGTAAGTTGATCTCCAAGAATTTCATTCTTTCCAACTCAAATTCCTCCATACAATTATGAATCACTAATGAAAATCATAATTCTTGGCCATAGATTTTAAAGAAACTAATTCATGAAATCTCAAGAAAGGTTTTCTTGATTTTACTCTTTCAAGCTAGGGTTTCAAGGCTTCTAACCAAGTTCTTTTTCAAGATTCTTCAAGGATCTTGTCCTTCCAGGTATGTAAGGCTATCATAGTGTTGGAATAGTTCATCCTCACACCCTATATCTACTTTCATGTCAGTAAAATAGAAATCTAGTATTCTATCCCTAGATTTGAGTATTCTTGAGATAAGTTGATTTTGAGTTCTTGAATTCTTTATTCTTTTTTTGAATTCTACTCCTAATTATTAAAATGATATATGTTATGCATTAAGATTCTTGAGTTGATTTATTCATGTCTATATTTCAACATGAACACTATTAATTGAGTATTCTTGAGATGGGTAGTGTCCTTGAGTTCTTGCATTCTTGAGTTCTGAGTACTGAGTTTCCATATTGCTATTAAGATCCCTGATTTGAGTCGTTCATATCCAAAATTCCACATGAACCCTATGAATTGAGTTATAAATTTTGAGAATCTTTTTAAAGCCAACACTTGAGTTTTAAACTGAGTTTTGAGGAAGTAAAAATGAGTTTTGAGAAAGAATTTCTAAAACATGATTAGTATGACAATCGAGTATGTCAACAATATTTAAGCAGTATGGTATCTCGATATACCATCAATGCTTATGGAGTATGACTTCCGGAGTCATCAATGATCATATTATAATATGATTTTGAAATGTTTTTGAGAAAGATTTTTCAAGTATGAGTATAAAGGGACTATGTATTCCTAGAGGCATCAAATTTTACATTGATAAAAAAGAAACTGAGATTTCTAAATGAGTTATGAGTTCAAAATTTATTTCAAGAGTAGTTACCTCTTTTAAGAGGGTAGCTTGAGCAATTATCTCAAACCAGAGGAAGAGTTATGTTTTTTTTAAACATATTAGCATGAGTATATATTATTGGGAGTAGTATTGATCACTGATATGGTGGAGAGTTCAAACAACTCACAGCTCCGATAAACCATGTATGCCAACATGGGTAAAGGGTCATACCTTTTAGATGATTCCTTATTGCTTTTAAGCATATCTTAGTGGATCCACTTAGTTGAGAATGTTCTATACCCCGACAAGGTATATGACAGTCCTGGCAGCATGGGTGAAACGCTATATCATCACGTAACTCATAGTGATGGTTGCCGGTTCGAGAATCTCCCAAATAGAGTTAAAAGTGTATTTTTATCATATCACTTATTATGTTGAGTTCAGAGATGAGAAAGTATTTTGTAAAGCTTTAAATGATTTAACTCCTTTATTTTTTTACATTCAGCTTGAATACATTGTTATCTATAGCAGTCCTTTCTTTAAGTTATTTGTTATTCACCTATATTACATACTCGTACATTCCATGTACTAATGTCATTCAACCTGCATCCTTTTATGATGCAGATATAAGTGTTCATTATTATTAAAAGGCACTTCGTTGAGATCATTCTACACTCCAGTTAGCTTTCGTGAGCCTCTTTGTACTCCAGAGGACTTCACAGTTACTTTCCAGTTCGTAGTTTTGAGGTGTCGTGGGTCTTTTCCCAACATCCTTCCTTAATAGTAGAGGCTTCATAGATAGACAATTTTGGAAAGTCTTTCAATTTTTAGATATATTATTTTAAACTTATGTTTCATACTCATTATATTTAGCAAATTTTTGAGATTTAGTAAAAAAAATTTAAATGTTACTTTCAATTTGATGCTTATGTATGCTCAAGTTAGTCTTCCGCTTGTAGTCAGCCAGGGTGAGGGTTCGCTTGGGGACCAGCAATGGTTCTTAAGTGTTGGCCATGTCCAGGGTATAGGCTCAGGTTGTGACTGTTATACTTATGTTATTGAGTATTATACAGGCAGTTTGAGTTGAGTATTTTTTTTAGTTTAAAGGTTCTAAATTATGTTTTAAGCCTATTATAACTTGAGTAAGTCTTCCACTAAGTAGTCAGACATGCTAAAAGTTCACTTGTGGACCAAAAATGGTTCTCAAGTGTTGGCCATGTCTAGGATGTAGGCTCGGGGTGTGAGATTAAGTAAAAGGCATGTAACACGTCAAAAAATAAGAATACTTGTAAGGAAGAGTTCAAGAATGGTGGAAGGGTCTAAGGAAGGGTTCAAGGATGGTGGAAGAGTCCACGGTCAGTGAACCCATCCTAGAACCCAAGCCTTATGGAAAATATTCTAAGGCAAGGGTCTAAGGAAGGGTTCAAGGATGGTGGAAGAGTCCACGGTCAGTGAACCCTTCCTTGAACCCAAGCCTTGTGAAAATTATTCTAAGGTAGTGATTCACGGACAAGTTCACAACATGTAGAAGGATCCACGGACGGTAGACCTGTCCTTGGAGATTGACATAGAAAATAAATCCAGGCCTTTGGTTCATGATAGCTTTCGCAGGCCGTGAATCGATGAATGGCAGGTGAAAGTTTCATTGAAAGGGTGTCGTTAGTTATTTTTTCAAGGTTATATGGGTCTTTTCCTATGCATCTAATACTTAAACTAGGTCATTTTAATCCTAGACCCTATATAAGTATTTTAAGCCTCAAATTTAACCATTCTAAATCACTCTTTAAATTTCCCCAAATCCCTCCAAGTTCTTCCCCCAAATATTTCTCTCTCTAAAAGAAGAAGAAGTCAAACTAGGGTTTTCAAGACCAACTCTCCTAATCCTCCATTGATTGCAAGCTTTTGGCATCAAGGTACGATCGTCTTCATCTGTGGAGCTCTTTCCTCCATAGAGTTCCTAAATTCTCCAATTTACAAAGGTCAAAATCTCTAATTGAAGTTAGGGTTTTATTCTATGTCATGGGTTCCTTTCAATGTTGATTCAATTAATAAGTTTTATGAAGTATTATGCATGAGTTGAGATAATTTGATGTTTTTAAGATGAATTCCCATGAACCCATGCATACCCCATGTTTCTAAGCTATGATGATATAATATGGGTTTTGATCTATGAAAGATGAGTTTATGAAAATATGCATGTTCTTTATGAAATTGATGAAAATTCATTTAACTTTCTTTGAGAGTACAACATAAATGTTGTTAGCGTTATTGTTGTGCTAGGATTTCTCACATACTACTCAATACATGAATGTCAAAGGATTTTCTCACATAAGGATTCTTAAAGTTGAAAGTTTTTCTCAACTTAACTTTGAATCAAGATTTAGGAGCTATTCTAAAGAAACTTAGATTGGATTGGCTATTTGATGTGCCTTCAATGAAAGATAAGTCAAGTTAAGATTTATGACTATTCTGTGGGATTTATGCTTAGCACTGAGAGGTTATTGAAATGGAAACCCTCCCGTAGATAGAGACCGGTTTTCTAGTAGTAATCTGCTTATCCCATACCTATGTGCCCCCATAGGATGACCGTCTTAGATAGACATTACCTAGTGGATCCACGTAGGCAAGAAGTTTAGGTTCTTACCTTGGCAAGTAAGGACACCACTTTTCGGTGTGGGGTAGACACCATATTCCATGTTATAACTCACATGGTCTCTATTTCGGTTCAGGATACTTCCCACATTAATAAATATGAACTAAGGCTACTTCAAGAAGTATCTCATAAGTGTTCAAAGATGAGTTTTACTTGGATTTGACCATGATTACTATGATGTTTTCTAACCTCTTTTTTATTGTTTTAACTTGGTCTTTGCATGACATGAAATGTTTTTTAGCATGATTTTATATCTATGCATTGCTATCATAGTTGGTACATTCTTGTACTAACGCATACTTTTGCCTACACTATTCCTAAATTTAGGGTCTGACGCTCCAACTTCCCATCTATGTGGCTAGGGATCACTTAGTAGCTATTGAAGATTGGTGAGTCCTCGTGTTCCGAGGACCGAACCTTTTATTTCTTTTTGTCTTTACTTTTTAGATGTTTTACATGATGTCAGGGTTACGTTCCAATCACTATTGATGTAATAGATGGCTTTAAAACTATGTAGACTTCCGCTTTATTTTAGAAAACTCTTTATAATATGAATTGTCTTTTAAAATCTCTTGATTTTCTATTATCTTGTTTATGCATGCTAAGTGGCTTGTGTGGGGCCTCTCGGAGTCCTTTACGCCACATTATGCCTAGGGTTTACTTTGAGTCGTGACAAGGTAGAAGAGTCTGGGAGGCCCGTAAACCTGGATTCATTTGTCACCTAGACCCTTCTACTCATGACTTTGCCAACTGAACCCTCAAACCCACTAAAACACAACATTTTAAACCCATTTTTGAACTACTCAGTGGTGCGTGAATTACAAACGCGTCCATGATGATTTCCACACCATTTTAAAACGCTACATAGGAAATGATATGTTAAAACTAATTTCCATTTTCTTTCATGCCTTCATTTCTTTCTTTTTCATTTCAACTAGACCCTTATACTCTCTCTTTGCCTGATTCCATTGCTGATTACCGCAATTTCGTTTGATTTTCTGAGGTGTTTGAGTTCATAATTCACTCTATAGTTGTAAGTTTGTTAAGTTTTTATTATATCTCTTTGTTTTGTAGTTGGGTTTTGGTTGTCTTTTAGTGTTTTAGGGCTTAGTACCTTGGTAGAGCTTATGGTATGATTTTTGGAAGAAGTTTGATTTGTTACATACCTTATATGCATATAATAGCAATTTTTAAATTTGTTATGCATCAATGGGATTTTTTGTGAATATGTTGTGATTCTAGAGTTTTTTTCGTAAAATTCATCTGAAATAATTTCTTTGTTATTGTCAATTGCATTGGATTTCGTTCTTGTTAGTGGTCCAATTGGATTATTATAGAGCTTTTTTGTTGTAATCCAAAAAGAATTACTTAAAAATTATGCTTTTTTGTTTAAAGTATTCTCGATACTTTGCAGGCATGGTAACGCTATGGCTTCGACAATTGTAACACTTCTAATGCATTATGGAGGTTGTTTTTTATGAGACCCAAAACTCAGGTATGCCTATGGAATTTTTTATCTTGGAAAAATAGCAATACATGTGGATGAGCTACATATCATGTTTTTTCCATAAATTAGCTAGAGAATTGAGAGTTGATAAAGTTGAAACCATTGGGTGCAAAGTTAACAAAAGAGGTGGTTATTACATGTTAAATAATGATGCTGATGTGTTAAGATTTATTAACAACTCAAAGGGTGGGGACTTTGTTGATGTATATGTGGTACATCAAATTAGTACTCCTTTAATTGTTGAAGATGATAATGAGGTGCAACTATCCCAATTGTTGACTCCCAAAAAAGGTAAGGCCCCCCATATATTATTATTATTGTTAGGGATGATGTGTCTTCCCCTCAACCATCTGATGAAAATGTTGATAAAAATATAAAAGGAGATCATCAACCTAGGGTAGACAAAGGAAATAATAAGGAGACTGGTTCTCCTGAGTTTTCTTTAGAGGACTTAGATGAAGATGTAGGTGAAGCTAATAACTTTTTTTCCTACTACCTTCAAGCACCTGATGAATCTGATGTAAATTTAGATGTTGAACAGTCTAATTCTTAGTCACTTTATGATGTTGATGAGAACGTTGATGACTTAAGTGACTTTGATGATGAATTTGATAAAGCTAGACAACCAAACATTCAAGAACAAGTTAGTAAAGAGAGCTGCTAGAATAAATGTAGAGGAGATACCATCTGGTCCTGTAGGTATAGATATTGATTTGAAGATAATAATAATAATAATAATAATAATAGGGGAAGATATGAAGGAAAATTGGGTGGGAATGACCTGTATTTTGATAGCTTACATCTTGGATGTGATATTAGTGAAGATGAAGGGGATCATCTTGAGTGTTATGCGATTGTAGATCCACCAGCTAGGAATGCAAGTACCAAGGTCTATTTTGACTCAACTTCCATTTTTTTATTTCAGTTGTATATGATTTTTGTGAATAATGTTGAGTTTAGAGAAGCACTACAAATTTACTCTATTCAGAAGGGAGTAAACCTTAAACAGAAACATAATGAAAAGGAGAGGATCAGGGCCAAGTGTAAGAAGGGGTGTCCTTGGCATATTCATGGAAATATTGATGGTAAACTGGAAATTTTATTGTGAAGACATATTTTCCTATCCATAAGAGTTGAAAAATAACAAGAAACAAGTTATGTACTCCATAGTGGATTAGTAAGACTTACAAAGACAGAATCATGAGTGAGCCTAGCATCAGACTCCATCAAATTCAAGGGTTCAACAAAGACTTATCAATAATTTATGGGCAATGGAAAAGAGCAAGCTTCTCTAACAGATGACAGTCATAGGCAATCTTAGATAACCTCCATCACCAATAGAAGACACATTCCATGATGAATTTCCCTGAGAGTAGGGCAACCTCGAGTGATACCCTTGAGACCAACAACAGTTACACCACAACAAAAGTTGTTTCCCCGAATAGATAGTTTTGCTAAACCTCCAAGGTTTGCAATTCCAACGGCAATAGCAACAAGTCTAACATCTGTGATTTCCTACCAACAAGGGTCCTGATAAGGTATCCATTAGATTATTAAATTTTATCCTTGCGAATGTTGCTTAAAATCTTAAGTCAACGCTTGGAAACACAAGCACAAGTACTTCTCTCTTGGGCAGTGGGAAAATATTTGAATACCTCATAGAGGAATTTATCAGGAAGGATTTCAGTAGAAGTCAGCCATAATAGAGCGGCACTGGATATGTCCTAATTCTATGATCAAAAATCTTGCAGACATGTCCCCGATGCAACCTTAGTAAAAATTTCAAACCATTGTTCGTTTCTTAATGAGCTGGATGATCCTAATTGTGAAATCACTGATTATGGTATTAAAACTTTGGTCAGTGCTATACTGCTCAATTTTTTTATCCTCTCACTGTACAGTTTCCCTTTGGTGTCGCACAACGGCTTACCCTTCTTTCTCGATTTAGTTAAGGAACTTAAGAGCTTGAACATACAACATTGTCCCAGAATCAATTCTAGTACTATTGATGCGCTTGTAGAGAACTAATCAGGCAATGATATCATTTCCTAAGCAGATTGTGGCTTAGACCCCGTGCAGTTTACAAGTTTTTCACTCTGAAGTTTTCTTGTGGTCATATGTTTTTGGGTCTAGCAACTTGAGTTTTCTTCTGTTCAGTATTTTTCTAATGAATTTGTCTTGTTCTTTATATCTTCAATTAAAATTATGAGATAAATGATTCCAATTCTTGAATGACTATTAATGTTCCATTATCCCTAATCCAAACCCGTCAAGACCGTTTAGGCTCATTCAATAGCATTGAGTGGCCACTTATTGAAAATTGAATGATATTCTTCATTATATTAACCCCCATTATATTACCTAACAATAATTGGAGTCTTCTTCTTTTTAGAGAAGAGATTAAGAAAAATCCCCCCTTATATTCTATATTCTGGTATGTTGTGTTTTATTCGGGTGTATTTTTGTTAGTTTCTGGTTTCTAGTTTTATACTAGAAGAACTAGTTGAATCATGGTGGATACATCTATACCGAGTGAAATATCATTAATGACAGTGTCAGACATGCCTCAAGCTATGAGAATTTCCTACTGTAGTTCATGGTAAAGTATTTTTTGTGAGAATGTCCAACACTTTTTTGGTAGCTTCTAGAATGAATCTGTTATCACGAAATTTGTCATACTTCTCTCAGAATACACATGTTGGGTTTTTTGGATGGGAGTGACTCTTGTTTGATTCTTACTCCTTTTTCTTTAAGTTTATAGATTCTAGCATTGCAACAAAAATGCAACATCCTTGATTACATAAAACAAAAAGAAAAAGAAAGAAACAAAAATGAAATTGAAGTGAAAATTGTAAATGAAATAATAGATATTAAGACTACAGACTCATAATTAGAGAGATACATATATACAAGCACCAAAATAAAAAATAAGCCTACTATTTGAAGAAACCTTAACCACCTAAACAATAACCAGATTCCTATTTAAACATTGAAAAGAATCAACAATGGAAACAGAACAACAAGTTTATTGTGGAAACCCTCCTTGTTCAAGGAAAGAAAAACCATGCCACAACTTCACTATAATCAAAGAGAAACTTTAGGTTACAACTCAATAATCAAAGGGACTAATTCTAGTACCTCACCTCACCAGTTCACTCAAACTGTTCCACGATTTACTACAATCTCATACTCCACTCTCCAAGAAGCCAAACCTACTTCTTGTTAATTACATGAACTAACTATAGTTGTGCACTCTTCTCTCCATGAAGCCAAACCGACTTTTTGTTGCAAACCTCACAAATTCTTTTTTACACTTAGAACAATTATTCCTAAACAATGATTCTAAGATGAAACAATGCAAACTAAAAATTATAAAGAAAACCTAACTCTAGTTCTTCTTTCTTTTGCCCTTTCACTTTAGCGCCGGATGAGTTCTTGCCAGAAAGTTCTCTATATTTATGTATTGCAAAAACTGTGATTCTCTTTGTCAATCGATCATTTTATGAGGGAGAATTAAACCCCAGTTGAATCCTACAAGGAAAGTAATTACTATTTTTATGTAAAAAGCTTCCCTTTCCCTATAAGGAGTGTTCTGACTTACTTTCCTTATTTAGAAGTATGTACATTTTATAAGGATTTATGTCTTTCCCACTATTTTCAACTCAGTGTTGGAACAACTTTGTGATCCTTGTTCACGTTTGTCATTATCAAAATATATATCAAAATATTGAAATGTTAGTTCATCAATTTCCCCCTTTTTGATGATGACAATATATGATTTTCTCTTAAGATATCTGTTCCTCTAATGAGGTCAACACAACAAAAAATTTCCCCTTTTTGACATATGAAAAAGAAGGTAAGAATAAGAAAACTAGAAAAGAAATCAAAACAAACTCAAAGACAAGAATGACAACAATAACAAATCTAGATGTACCTGTGATTCACAATATAAGGATATTAGCCATCAAAAGAGTTAGATAAATAAGCAATCATATAGAGACAAGATATACAGTCATTCAAGAAGCACATCAATTAAGCCCAAACCGGGCACCAACAGAGTGTGATATGCATACAAAAATACAGCCAAAACATAATTGTCTTAAAGAGAAGCACAAAGAAGCTCAATGATAGGGCACAAAAAGTTATTAAGGTCCAGTGCTTGGAGGAGGAAAAATGAGGAAGAGGTTGGAGCAAGAAAGTGTAATAGAGTATCCATACGAGCATTGCTTTCCTACTGTTGGAGAAGCAACTAGTCCTTCAATTTGGTAACTTCCCCTTGAGATTCCACAAGAGAAGCCCACAGAGTGTAAACCTCATCCTGAAGCACCCAATTTTGATCCCTTGCAGCATTAAGATCAGAAATCACTTGTGCCTTACTACCAGGTCACCTCAGGAGCAGGATTGTCACCAAACAAGAAGGAGCAGTCAACAAGGGTTACCTCTTCTTGAATGTATCCTTGCACTAATAGTCTAGCTTTGTTTATAGTGATTTGTCCCTAATCACAAGTTTGTTCCTAAACACCCATCTAGTTCCAATGACAGCTCTATTTGGAGGTTTAGGAACCAAGTTCCACACTTTGCGTCTTTCAAATGGATTCAGTTCCTCCTGCATGGCAACAATCCAATTGCATCTATAAGTTCTTCCTTGATGTTCTATGAGGGATAAGTATGTTGAGAATGCACACAAGTTCCTTAATTGGGACCTTGTGAATCCCTAAATCACGAGATGTGATAATTTTTTTAACTTGATTAGAACTTTTGTATTTCTAGTTACTTGTTTCAACATATGGTGCATTTCCCAGAGAAGATGAACCTAGTTCTTTTAATTGTTGTTTCATAAAACATGTGGTGCCACAGGTACTTTAGGTGCAGGTTTTTGAATAGATTCTTCGGAAGGAACCACTTCTTCATCATTATCATATCCATTTCCAATGTTGTGTGGCTTTTTTGCCAATCATATATCTATGAAACCAACCTGCAAATCATTCTCAGCCATTTGATTAGCTTTGTAAAATATAGTATGTGCACTTCTTCAACATGATTTGTTCTTTTGTTAAGGACTTTATAAGCTTTACTGTGTGATGAATATCAAATAAATATTCCTCCATCGCTTTTAGCATCAAACTTTTCTAGTGCACCATTGCCATTGTTGTGTACATAACAAAAACATCCAAAAGCTCTGAGATGTGCCAGGTTTAATTTCTGCTTTTGAGTAGTTCATAGGGTGTTTTGTTCATTATTGATCGAGTAATACATTTGTTGACTAGGTAGCAGGCGGTATTTAATGCCTCTACTCAATTGAACTTTAGGAGATTGTTGGCGATCAACATGGTTAGCACAATCTCTTCCAGAGTTCTATTTTTACACTCAATCACACAATTTTTTTGTGGTGTTCTTGGTGCCATGATTGTCTCTTTTGATTGACTTATGTTCTTTTTCTCATCACGTTCAGTTATAACCATTAGTGCAAGGAGGTCATATTTGTTTGTCCCTTCTAGTGCAAGTACGGATTGTTTTCAAATTCTCCTTCCTCAGATTCGTCTTCTAATGAACTACCCATGGCAGCAAAAAAAGAATTCATAGAGAGATCTACTTCATAATTTGTCATCCTTCTGTTTGTGGGAATGAAATGATCACCTCTAGCCTCTTTTGGTTTCTCTGGATTGTTTTTCTTATGCTCCCACCTCTAGAGGATAGAACTTGATGAAGTGATTTGGGCTTCCACATTTGTGACATACCTGATCTCTTATGTATTTCTATGTTATCTTCTAAAAGTTTCTCCTTTAATTCATCTCACCTCTCTTCAGCATTCTCGAGAACCTTATAGTCATCGGGGAAATGTTCTCTTCCTCGAAGTCATCCGGTATTGTTACCTTGAAATGCAGGTTCTTCTCTTTTCTCTTTCCTCCAATTTAATTTTCTTGATTCTTCTTGAGTTCATAAGTCATGAGATTTCCTATAAGTTCATCCATGGTTAGAGTATCAAGATCACATGCTTCAGTAATTAATTCCACTTTGCCTTCCAAATATTAAGGAAGAACACTCAAAAGTTTTCTAACTGCCTTTCCATCTGGAATCACTTCTCCTAATAGGTAGATTTCATTGAGGATAGTCGTGAACTTTGTATGCATGTCTTGAATTGTTTCGCCATCTATCATTCAGAAGAACTCATACTGTCTATTCAAGTTATCAATTTTTTATTTGTTGACTTGAGTTGTTCCCTCATGGGTTGTCTACAAAGTTTCCCATATTACTTTTGCATTTGTACATGAAGAGATTTGGTTGTACTCATCTGGACCGTTTCCACATATTAGGATCTTCTTGGCCTTCACATTGTTCTTAATAACTAGTTTCTCAAAACCATCCCATTCCTTTTTCACCTTTGGAACCTGAGTTATTCCATTTGTACCATTTTTCATAGGAATGATGGGACCATCTAGAATAACTCCCATAGAATAGGATTTTCTCCTACTAGATGATCCATCATTCAGTTTTTCCACCATTCATATTATTTTCCGTTGAATAGTGCGACCCTTGTTTGAGATGCTCCATCTTGCGCTGTTAGTGGTGAAGACTTCGATCCTTTTCAGGGGTAAACCTTTTTTATTGAAAAAACTTATTCTATACCAATTCAAGAAACCTTAACCACCTAAACAAGAACATGACCAGGTTTTTGTTTAAACGTTGCAGAGAATAAATGTAATAAACAGAACAACAAGTTTATCTTGGAAACACTCCTTGCTCAAGGGAAGAAAACACACACCACAACTTCACTATAATCAAAGAGAAACTTTAAATTACAACTCAATAATCAAAGAGACTAAGCTAGTCGTAGTACCTCACCTCAAAAGTTCACTCAAACTATTCCACAATTAACTATAATAGTATACACTACTCTCCAAGAAGCCAAACCCACTTCTTGTTACTTACACTAACTAACTATAGTTGTGCACTCTTCTCTCCAAGAAGCCAAACTCACTTCTTGTTACAAACTTCAGAAATGCTTTTTCACACTTAGAACAATCATTCCTAAAAATGGATTATGTGCTGAAACAATGCAAACTATGCTTTAGAAAGAAAATCTAACTCTTGTTCTTATTTCTTCTGCCGTCTTTCACTTTAGCGCCGCACGAGTTCTTTCCACAAATTTCTCTCGATTTCTAGATTGCAAAAAAAGTGTTTACTGATGACTTCTTTTTAGATATACATGAGTATATTTCTTGAGAGATAAAAAAGAGGCTTTTGAAGTGTTTTTATTATATAAATCATAAGTAGAAAATCAACTTAATAGGAAGATCAAAAGAGGTATATCTGATAGAGGTGTTGAATATATTTTTCTTAATGATTATTGTGAAGAAGAAGAGATTATTCATGAAGTTAATCCTCCATACTCAGAAAAATCAAATTGATTAGCTAAAAGGAATAAAAGTAGGACTTTAAAATAAATGATGAATTATATGTTTGTTGTGCATGTGCATCTGATAATCATTGGGGTGAAGCTTATTTTTTATTTTTTCTTCTTGTCATTTACAAAATCGAATTCCTTACATGAAAATTAGAAAAATCACTTATGAACTGTGGAAAGGTTATCCTCCTAATTTGAAATATTTTAAAGTGTGGGACTGCCTTGCTAAGATTATGTCGTCTGACCTTAAGAAAAGAAAAATTGGGTCCAAGACTTTTAATTGTATGTTTATCGGTTATACTAATAATAGTTTTGCATATAAATTTTTTGTAATCAATAACGATGTGATTGAACACAATACTATAGTTGAAACAAAACATGCTGACTTTTTTGAGGATATTTTCCTGTAAAGAGTGAAATATTTTTCATGATTCTACTTTTCAAAAGGAAAATACTTCTACTGTTCCTATTTTTAAAAATATTTTTGGAAGTGTGGAACTGAGGAGAAGTAAAAGGTCAAGGATAGAATAGTGGCTATTTTTACACTTATATTGTTGATAATTATCCTTTAACTTTTTCAGCAGAAGTTTCTTCTCCTAATGCTCTTCATTTGAAAGAATTCATTAAATTTAAAATTTATTCCATTTTATAAAATAATACTTGGAAGTTAGTTGATTTACCCCTCTGGGAACTAAACTCATTGGTTGTAAATGGATTTTCAAAAGAAAATATTTCTCTGATGGTTCCATTGATAAATTTAAAGCTAAACTTGTTGCTAAAAAATCTACTCAAAAAAAAAATGTTGATTATTTTGATACTTATGCTATGGTAACTAGAATTTCCTCTATTCATGTTTTATTTGATTTGCACCTATTCATAAATTATTTATTCCAAATGGATTTTAAAACTGTGTTTTAAACGGTGATTTAGATTAAGAAATATACTTGGAGCAACCCAAAGGTTGGGTAGTGACAGGTCAAAAAAACAAAGTAAGTAAATTAATTAAGTCTTTATATGATCTAAAACATGCTTTGAATCAATGGAACGTAAAATTTCATCAAGTTTTGTCAATTCATGATTTTACATATGTAAAAGTAGATAAATGTGTTTATACAAAACTTGTTGATGGTCTTTGTGTAATCATATGTCTTTATGTGGATGACATGCTTATTTTTAGTCCTAGTATTAATGTCATACATAGGACCACAACTTTTTTGGTATTCTAATTTTGACATGAAAGACATGAAAGCATCAAGTGTTATTTTAGGCATGAAAATAATTAGAGACAATGATGATTTGATTTTATCTCAAGCATATTATTTGGAAAAATTCATCAAAAGTTTGAACATTTTGATGCTAATATCGAATTGAAATAAAATTCTTGGAGAAGCGAAAATAAATATGCTCAAATAATTGGTAGTCTAATATAATTGATGATTTTCACTAGACCTAATATAGCTTATGTTGAGTAGCAATACTCATAATCCTAAGAATGATAATTTGAATGAATTGATAAAACTTGAAATATTTGGGAGGTACTATATACTATGGTATTAAATATAGTGAATTTCCCGTTGTAATAGAAGGATACAGTGTTGCTAATTGAATCTATGATTCAGATGAGACAAAATTCACTAGTGGATGTGTTTATCCTTGGTGGGATTGCCAAAACATGAAAATCAGCCAAAGAGACCATGATTGCTAGATTAACTATGGAGTATGAATTGGTTTCATTAAAGTTGGTTGTTACTGAGGTTGGGTGGTTGAGAAACTTTTTAGCAAGTATTCCAATTTGAATAAAATCAACTCCTTAAGTATCAATACACTGTGATTTCCAAGCAACGATAGCTATATCAAAAAAAAAATATTAATGGGAAAATAGACATATATGTTTGAGACGTAACATGCTAAAACATATGTAAGAGGTAGAATAATTACCATAGATTATTTTTCCTGTGAAGAGTGAAATATTTTTGATGATTCTACTTTTCAAAAGGAAAATACTTCTATTGTTCCTATTTTTAAAAATATTTTTGGAAGTGTGGAATTGAGGAGAAGTAAAAGGTCAAGGATAGAATAGTGGCTATTTTTACACTTATATTGTTGATAATGATCCTTTAACTTTTTCAGCAGAAGTTTCTTCTCCTAATGCTCTTCATTTGAAAGAATTCATTAAATTTAAAATTTATTCCATTTTACAAAATAATACTTGGAAGTTAGTTGATTTACCCCTCTGGGAACTAAACTAATTGGTTGTAAATGGATTTTCAAAAGAAAATATTTCTCTGATGGTTCTATTGATAAATTTAAAGCTAGACTTGTTGCTAAAAAATCTACTCAAAAACAAAATGTTGATTATTTTGATACTTATGCTATGGTAACTAGAATTTCCTCTATTCATGTTTTATTTGATTTGCACCTATTCATAAATTATTTATTCCAAATGGATTTTAAAACTATGTTTTAAACGGTGATTTAGATTAAGAAATATACTTGGAGCAACCAAAAGGTTGGGTAGTGACAGGTCAAAAAAACAAAGTAAGTAAATTAATTAAGTCTTTATATGATCTAAAACATGCTTTGAATCAATGGAACGTTAAATTTCATCAAGTTTTGTCAAGTCATGATTTTACATATGTTAAAGTAGATAAATGTGTTTATACAAAACTTGTTGATGGTCTTTGTGTAATCATATGCCTTTATGTGGATGACATGCTTATATTTAGTCCTAGTATTAATGTCATACATAGGACCACAACTTTTTTTGTATTCTAATTTTGACATGAAAGACATGAAAGCATCAAGTGTTATTTTAGGCATGAAAATAATTAGACATAATGATGATTTGATTTTATCTCAAGCATATTATTTGGAAAATTTCATCAAAAGTTTGAACATTTTGATGCTAATATCGAATTGAAATAAAAATCTTGGAGAAGCGAAAATAAATATGCTCAAATAATTGGTAGTCTAATGTAATTGATGATTTTCACTAGACCTAATATAGCTTATGTTGAGTAGCAATACTCATAATCCTAAGAATGATAATTTGAATGAATTGATAAAACTTGAAATATTTGAGAGGTACTATATACTATGGTATTAAATATAGTGAATTTCCCGTTGTAATAGAAGGATACAGTGTTGCTAATTGAATTTATGATTCAGATGAGACAAAATTCACTAGTGGATGTGTTTATCCTTGGTGGGATTGCCAAAACATGAAAATCAGCTAAAGAGACCATGATTGCTAGATTAACCATGATTGCAAGTATTCCAATTGGAATAAAATCAACTCCTTAAGTATCCATACATTGTGATTTCCAAGCAACGATAGCTATATCAAAAAAAAATTCTTTTAATGGAAAAATAGACATATATGTTTGAGAAATAACATGCTAAAACATATGTAAGAGGTAGAATAATTACCATAGATTATTTTTCCTGTGAAGAGTGAAATATTCTTGATGATTCTACTTTTTAAAAGGAAAATACTTCTAGTGTTCTTATATTTCAAAATGTTTCGGCAAGTGTGGAATTAAGGAGAAGTAAAAGGTCAAGGATAGAATAGTGGGTTGATAATGATCCTTTAACTCTTTCAGAAGAAATTTCTTCTCCTAATGCTCTTCATTTGAAAGAATCCATTAAATCTTAAATATATTCCATTTTACAAAATAATACTTGGGAGTTAGTTGATGTACCCCCTGGGAACTAACTCATTTGTTGTAAATGGATTCTCAAAACAAAATATTTCTTTGATGGTACTATTGATAAATTTAAAGCTAGACTTGTTGCTAAAGGATCTACTTAAAAATAAAATGTTGATTATTTTGATACTTATGTTATGGTAACTAGAATTTCCTCTATTCATGTTTTATTTGATTTGCACCTATTCATAAATTATTTATTCCAAATGGATTTTAAAATGGTGTTTTAAATGGGGATTTAGATGAAGAAATATATTTGGAGCAACCCAAAGGTTGTGTAGCGACAGGTCAAAAAAATAAAGTTAGTAAATTAATTAAGTCTTTATACGATCTAAAACATGTTTTGAATCAATGGAACGTAAAATTTCATCAAGTTTTGTCAAATCATGATTTTACATCTGTTTAAGTAGATAAATGTGTTTATACAAAACTTGTTGATGATTTTTGTGTAATCATATGGCTTTATGTGGATGACATGCTCATTTTTAGTCCTAGTATTAATGTCATACATAAGACCATAACTTTTTTGTTTTCTAATTTTGACATGAAAGAAGCAAGTGTTATTTTAGGCAAGAAAATAATTGGAGACAAAAATGATTTTATTTTAACTCAAGTATATTATGTGGAAAAAATTCATCAAAAGTTTGAACATTTTGATGCTAATATCGAATTGAAAAAGAAATCTTGAAGAAGCTATTTCTCAAAATAAATATGCTCAAATAATTGGTAGTCTAATGTATTTGATGATTTTCACTAGAGCAAATGTAGCTTATGTTGAGTAGCAATACTCATAATCCGAATAATGATAATTGGAATGAATTGATAAGACTTGAAATATTTGAGAGGTACTATGAACTATGGTATTAAATATAGTGAATTTCCCATTGTACTAGAAGGATACAGTGTAGCTAATTGAATCTCTGATTCAGATAATACAAAATTCACTAGTGGATGTGTTTATTCTTGGTGGGGGTGGCAAAACATGAAAATCAACCAAACAGACCATGATTGCTAGATTAACTATGGAATCTTAATTGGTTTCATTAAAGTTGGTTGTTAGTGAGGTTGGGTGGTTGAGAAACTCTTTAGCAAGTATTCCAATTGGAATAAAATCAACTCCTTATGTATCGATACATTGTGATTTCCAAGCAACGGTAGCTATAGCAAAAAAGTAAATCTTTTAATGGGAAATAGACATATATGTTTGAGACATAACATGATAAAATATATGTAAGAGGTGGAATAATTACCATAGATTATGTGAATAATTTCCTTTGACTAAACTTTTAAAAAGGAGAGTAATATCTAAAACATCGAGGGGAATGAGACTTTTGTCGGTCTAAGAAAAATGGCAATGATGGTAACTTTACCTGTGTGATTGGAGATCCCATGAATTTGGTTCATATGAGTAATAATTAGTCATTAGTTGATTAAGAGGTTCACTATAAAATATGCCCTGGTGTGAATTTAGTGAAAAAGTACTGCAAGGAAAAGTGAAGTTGATTAAAATCTTAATCTAATTCATATTCTTTATACGTGGTGTATTGCTTTACATAATACACTTGATGAATGAACCTATATGAGTGTGGAGTGTGTCATTCTTTCATGACCCAAAAATGAACGTGATCACACTTGTGTATTCCCACAAATATAACTCAGCCCCAATCCACGAAATGAAAGAAATGCGAAAGATAAAGCAAGAACAACATAAAGAGAGAACTTATTCATTCTATTAACACCCTAAAACCTGGTTGTCACCCTAAAATTATTGACACCCAACTTTGACCCTCTTTTCTATAATTACATTTTTTTAGCTTCTAAGTCAATAATTATGTCACGCTCCGAACCTACACTTTGTACGTGGCTGGCACTCGAAAACCATTATTGACCCCAAGCGAACCCTTGACCTGGCTCAACTCTAAGCGGAAGACCTACTCAACAAAAGATGACTTCAAAAAGTAAATCTTTAACTTAAAATAACTAACTCAGAATATTTAAAGAAACATTCACCGGCCAAAGCGGCAACTTAAGTCTAGAACATAACAACTGAAATGAACAAGACTCGTGAACTACTGTCTATCTATCTATGAAGCCTCTAATACTATGAGGGATGTCGAGAAAATACCAACGTTCATCCTAACAAACTAAAATGAAAAAAACATAATAATGGGATCCTCTAGAAAAAAAAAGGCTCACCAAACAACTCTGGAGCTTGAATGGATCAACGAAGCGCTGGATGTTGATCCTGCTTACCTATATCTGCATCATAAAAGATGTAGGCCAAATGATGTCAGTATACGAGCATGTGAGGGGAGTTCTTAAACATGACATAAGCTTGAACTAGAACTGAAGAAACAACTTACCTTGTCTCAACTCAACTAAAATCAACTCATTTCAGTATAAAAGCAATAACAATAATGCAAATATAAAGAAAAACTTTTAAAACAGTAGATAGAAACTCAATGTATTGAAAAATACAATATAAATCAGTCTGTATATAAAGATACAAAATAACTACGTGGGAGATTCTCTAACCGACAACCATCAGTATGAGCTATGTGATGATACAACCGTCTAGCCCACGTTGCCTAAATTGTTCTATACTTTGTCGGGGTATAGAACCTACTCACTAAGTGAATCCACTAGTATATGCTAAAAAGCAATAAGGAATCATCTAAAAATTATGACCAATTCTACCCACGTTGGCTACATGGTTTATGGGGACTGTGAGTTGTATGAACTCTCCTCCATATCTTTCATGCCCCGAGCCTACACCCTGGGTGGGACTGGAACTTGAGAACCATTAATGGCCCCAAGCGAACCCTTGACTTGGCTTACTTACTCAGCGGAAGACTTAACTTATCAAATATAAATCCTATAAAACATAGAATGTTATAAAGAAAACATTCAACTAGCAAATAAGGCAAACTCAAGTCTCAACATAAGATAATGAAAATCAAAAGACTAAAGAACTAACATCTGACTGTCTATCTCTGAAGCCTCTAAACAACTAAGATGTATGTCGGGACAAGACCCACGACATCCTAATGAACTAAAATGATAAAGTAATGAAAAGGGGATCCTTTAGAAGTAAGGTGGCTCGTAACAACTCTGAAGCTCAATTGGATCAATGATGCGCTAGATGTTGATCCTGGTTACCTGTGTCTGCATCATAAGAAGATGCAGGCCAAATGACATCAGTGAATTGAATGTACGAGTATGCGAGGGGAATTCTAAAACAAGACATAAGCTTGAAAGGAACTGAAGAACTTACCTGGCTCAACATAACTGAGCTCATTTCAATATAAAGCAGTTTAAAACAAGTGCAATATAAAGAAAAGTTGTTGAAAACATGGATGCCATTTCTAGGTGTATACAAAGAAACAGTATAACTCTAAGATGTATGTAAAAATTCAAATAAACTGTGTATATAAGAATACAATTACTTTTGTGGGAGTTTCTCTAACCGACAACCATCACTTAAGAGCTATTGTAATGATATAGCATTTTGCCTCACTCTGTCAGGGCCGTCCTATACCTTGCCGAGGGTATAGAATCTGAACTACTAAGTGGATCCACTAGTGTATGCTAAAAAGCACTAAAGGAATCATTTAAAAAGTATGATCATTTTCTACCCATGATGGCAACATGGTTTATGGGGACTGTGAGTTGTCTGAACTCTCCCCCATATCGGTGCTCAATACTACTCCCAAGATATGATACTAGCTCTTATGTTTAAAAACATACTTCTTTTTGTGATTTGAGATAATTTCTCAAAAACTTAGTTCAAAAGCTATCTTGGAAATCAAAGTTTCCTCTCTTGCTTAATTGTGAAAGCGTTTACTCTTTTCTGAAAACTTAGCTCAAAGGCTCTTTGGAAATCAAGGTTTTCCTTTTCTTGTTTAAATGTGAAAACATTTTAACTCTTTGGGAATACATAGTCCTCATATACTCTTTGAAGAAATGAACTTCAATTTTTACTCTTTACTCTTTACTCAACTTGAACTTTAAGTCTTAAAACAAAGTTAAAACATTTGTAAAAGACTTTTGGAAAACTCTAAGAACTCTTCTTGACTTGACTCTTACTTCTCTTGGCTTTGATCTTAACTTTCCTTGAATTGGATTATGGATTCAAGGTTCATGATCTCATGTTTATGGATAATTTCATGATGTTTAGATGTACCTTAGAGTATAGAAATCGATTGGAAAACATAGGTACGTTACTAAGGAACTAGTACGGAAAGAAGGGGAAACATGGGGTGAACTGGCATCCTTGACGCTCTGAGAGGCGTGGGGCGCCATAGCCCAAAGTTTAGAGAACCCTGCTTGGGAATTTGTGAGGGGCAATGCCCTAGAGGCAAAAGATCACAGAATTCTGCTTGGGGCTATGAGAGGGGCGACGCCCCAGGCCCCTGCCCAGGTGCCTATGACTTTTCTTCTTCGTTTTTCAACTCTACACCCCCATTTTTTACTTGGTTCTTTCCCCAAACACTTAGAATCAACTATACCATCAATATATGAAAGATTCTAATTGAATTCACACCTAAAATCATGGATTCGGATCAAACAACTTCTCAACAATTTCAACGAATCAAGAATTCAAAGGAACTTAAACAAACCCATCAAGAACTCAATTTCTAATCTTTCAAAAACTTAAATTCGCTGAAATAAATCATGATTGGTGCATGGGTGAACTAACCCAAAGCTATGTGATCTCACATACCTCGTACGGATCACCCCTTGATGAAATCCACAAGTGATTCTTCAAGATCTTGACGATTCTTGCTCCTTCTCCTCTTTTCTCCTTTTCTTTTCTCTTCTCTCTAAACCCTAACTCTTTTTCCAAAAGTGTAAACTTACTAAGATCAGTTTAGGCCCCAAATAATTACCCAAAAACGAAATAAAATAATTGGGTAGGGAAAAGACCATAATGCCCTTCTAAAATTCGGTTTAGACTTTCATTATTTGAACAGACCAACTTCAAATGGGCATATCTCACTCATACGAACTCAGAATCGCGCAAACTTGGCGGCGTTGGAAAGATTATTCCAAGATATTTCCTACGATATCTGAAAACACACTTAAATCATCCAGAGATAGGAGTTATGGTCGTTTGAAGTTGACCAAACACCCAAACTTAACTTAACTTAACCAATTTCTAGATTTTCATTATTTCCAAAAAATGGCTATTTCCAATTCTTAACTTCTTCATACTTATTTCAAATAGCGAGGTGTTCTAATATCGGTGCTCAATACTACTCTCAAAATACAGTTAGCTCATATGTTTTTAAAGAAAAACATTTCCTCTTCCTCAACTTTGAGATTATTACTTAAAAGATTTTCTCTTAAAAGAGATACTACTAAAGACTACTCATGAAAACACTTTTGGAAATCAGTGTTTCCTCTCTGCTTAAATGTAAAAACATTTACTCTTGCGAATACTTAGTTCCCATTTATCATTTTAAAGAAAATGAACTCAACTCTACTCTTCCTAAAATTCAAATTCTCAAGTCTTAAAACAAGTTTTAAAAGTTTTGCAAAAGACTTCTCAAAACACTCAAAAGAACTCTCAAGACTTGACTCTTAGCTCTACCATGAATTTGAATTATGGATTCAAGGTTATGATTTCTAGATGTTTAAAAGTCGTTTAGGGTAGTTAGAATCGATAGGGAGTAAAGGTACACTTTAAAAGAGCTCAGATGGATCACTAGACTAAAAACAGGTCGGCGCAGGTGACCCTGGCACACTTAGTGGCGCCAGGCGCCAACCCTTAACTACAGAGGGATGTTTCTGGCGCACTGCTGGGGCGGCGCGCCAGCCCACTCCAGAACACTCCGATGATTTTTTTTCTCGTTTGCAGAGCCTAACTCTCCTAGAATCGAATGGTTTCTTCCCCAATCACTTAGATTCAAATACCCAACCAAAATACACGATAATTTACTCAAAACAACTCTCAAATCACAAACTTTTTACTCAAGAACTCATCGAAACCCCAACAATCAAGATTATGAATGTGTATCTCTTCTTCATATCCTCCTCAGCCTCCCAAGTAAATTCCTCAACAAAGTGGTTCCTCCATAAAACCTTTCCTAATGCAACCTCCTTGGTTCTCAACCTGCGAACCTGACGATCCAAAATCTGAACGGGAATCTCCTCATAAGATAGGTTGTCCTTAAAACCAATATCTTTAGTTGCTATAATAAGTGAAGAATCACCCATAAACTTTTTCAACATTGAAATGTGAACCACCGGATGGATTGCTGCTAATTCCTGCGGTACCTCCAACTCATAAGCTATATTTCCAATCGTCTTGGATATTCTTTAAGGATGAATATATTGGGGACTAAGCTTACCCTTCTTGCCAAACCTCATAACACCCTTCATGGATGAAACCTTCAAGTAAACCCAATCATCCACCTCAAAATCTAAGTCTCTTCTCCTAAAATCGGTGTAGGATTTCTGACAACTTTACCATGTTTTCAACCTCTCTTGAATAATCTTCACTTTCTACATAGCTTGACGAACCATGTCTTGTCCTATAAGTCCAGCGTCACCAACCTCAAACCATCCAATAGTAGATCTACATCTTCTCCCATAAATAGCCTCGTAGGGAGCCATTTGGATGCTAGAGTTGTAATTGTTGTTGTAAGAAAACTCAATGAGAGGTAAGTGATCATCCCAATTACCCTTGAAATTGTTCACAAACACCCTCAATATATCCTCTAAAGTCTGAATTGTACGTTCTGCTTGACCATCAGTCTAGGGATGAAAAGCAGTACTAAGGTTTATCTTGGAGCCCATAACTTTCTAAAAAGACTTCCAAAATTATGCGGTGAATTGCACACCTCTATCTGAAATGGTGGACACCAGAACTCCATGAAGTCTGACTACCTCTTAAATGTATAACTTGGCATAATCTTCTGCTGAAAAAGTAGTCTTTACAGGTAAGAAATGGGCTGATTTAGTCATTCGATCTACAATCACCCAAATCGAATCATGCTACTTGCGAGACCGTAGTAAACCAGTAATAAAATACATATTGATCATCTCCCACTTCCATTCCGGAAGTTCTATGTTCTGAGCCATACCAACGGCCCTCTGGTGCTCTATCTTGACTTGTTGGCAATTTAGGGACTTAGCAACAAACTATACAATACTCTTTCTCATACTATTCCGCCAATAGATTTCTCTCAAGTCACGATACATCTTTGTGGAACCAATATGGATGGAGTATCTAGAGCTATGATCCTCTATTGGAGCTCATCCACCCTTGGTACACACAATCTACCTTGGTACAAAATACACCATCTGTCCCTTGTTCAAAGGGCATGACTTTCTACTTATGAACATTTGCCTTCAATTCAGGAAAAATAGGATATTTGTCTTTTTTCTCGTTCACTTCGGACACTAGTGATGATTCAACCCCATTCATCACCACCACTTCACCTTCATTGGAATCCATTAACCAAATTCTCAATCTTGCAAGTATGTGCACATCTTTGGCTAACTCTTTCTTTCATTCCTCAACATGAGACGTACTACCCATAGACAACTTTCTCACAGCATCACCAACAACATTAGCTTTACCTAGGTGATAGAGAATACTCATGTCATAATATTTTAGTAACTCCAACCACCTTCTCTGTCTGAGATTAAGATCTTTTTGACTGAATACATACTGAAGACTCTTGTTATCAGTGAACACATCTACATGCACACCATAAAGATAGTGATGCTATATTTTCAAAGCGAATACTACAGCACCCAACTCTAGATCATGGGTTGGGTAATTCCTCTCATTAATCTTAAGGTGTCTGGAGGTATAAGCTATAATTTTTCCATTTTGCATCAACACACAACCCAGTCCAACTCTGGACACATAACAATACACAACAAAACCTTACGTACCCTCTGGTATGGTCAATACTGGGGCAGTAGGCAAGCTAGTTTTCAATTCCTAAAAGCTTTTCTCGCAAGCTTCAGACCATTAAAATTTAACTGTATTCTGAGTTAACTTAGTCAACGGCGATGAAATAGATGAAAACCCTCGACAAACCTTCTATAATAACCAGCCAATCCCAAGAAACTCCTAATAATAGTTAAAGATGTGGATGTAGGCCAGTTCTACACTACCTCAATCTTTTGAGTGTCAACTTGAATCCCATCACCTGAAATAATGTTGCCTAAGATTGCCACTGACTCAAGACAAAACTTACACTTAGAAAATTAGGCATACAACTCCTTATCCTTTATAGTTTGGAGAACTACTCTTAGGTGACTAGTATGATCCTCCTCATTCCAAAAATAGATTAGAATGTCATCAGTGAATACGACAACAAACATATCTAGATAAGGCTTAAACACTCTGTTCATAAGGTCCATGAACGCTGGAAGAGCATTAGTCAAACCAAAAGACATGACTAGAAACTCATAATGACCATAGTGGGTCCTGAATGTTGTCTAAGGAATATCATTTTCTCTTACTCTTAACTAATGATAGCCAGATCTGAGGTCTATCTTAGAAAAAAAAGTGGCACCCTGAAGTTGATCGAAAAGATCATCAATTCTCGGAAGAGGATACTTATTCCTTATAGTAACCTTGTTCAATTAGCGGTAATCTATACATATTCTAAGAGAACCATCTTTTTTCCTCACAAATAATACCGAAGCACCCCAAGGTGAGAAACTTTATCGAATGAGACCTTTTTCAAAAAGATCGTTCAACTGCTTCTTTTGATCTTCCAACTCAAGTGGAGCCATTCTGTATGGCAGAATAGAGATAGGGCGAGTATCAGGATGAATATCTATACCGAATTCTATTTCTCTCTCAAGAGGGACTCTGGGAAGATCATCTAAAAAGACTTCTGGAAACTTACTCACAACTGGAACTTACTAATAGGTGGTGTCTCAACACTAGAGTCATTAACTCAGACTAAGTGATAGATGTACCCCTTGGAAACTAACTTTCTCGCCTTAATGTATGAAATAAAATGATCCTTAGGCACTGCTCAACTACTCCTCCAATCAATAACTGGCTCATTAGGAAATTGAAACTTAACTACCCGAGTTCTACAATCAACTGAGGCATAACAAGTATGAAGCCAGTCCATACCTAGAATAACATCAATATCTAGCATGTCTAACTCGACTAAACAAGCCATGGTGTCCTTGTGATTAATAAAAATGATAAAATCACGATAAACTCTCTATAAGCTAGAATAGACTCACCAACAGGTGTAGAAACATGGAAGGGCTCAATAAGTTGCTCAGAAAGAATATCAAAATTCATAGAAATATAAAGAGTCACTAAATATAGACTTGCTCCTGGATCTAGTAAAACATATACAATCAAAATTAAAGACTTTGATCATACCAGTACAATATCTGGTGAATTCTCTTGCTCTTGGCGACTGGTGATAGCATACAGAGAGTTTGCTCATCCGCCTATCCGTTAAGTATCTCCTCTAGGTGTAGCTCTGTTTGGCGGAGCCACTGAAGAAGATTGGGCTCTATTGCCCCCATTACGACCACCCTGCCTGTTCTTAGGGCACTCTTTCATGAAGTGACCATTTTGACCACACTTGAAGCAATCGGTGGAACCATCACGACACACTCTTGAGTGGGTCCTACCATACTTAGTACATGCAGGAGTCCCATTACCTCCTTGTGCCACACTGCCATGAGACTATGCAGGTCTAGGTCTAAAATTCTTTGAACTCTGATTCTTGAACTCACCTTTGTTCCTTGGTGCAGTGCACTAGCAGATGATGGAGCAGGTCCATTTGGCTAGTGTTGAAAAGAAGACCGGTTTGCATTATTCTTCTGCTGCCTGGACTCATTTTCTGTTGTCTTAGCTTTCTTGTTTCGGAAATCTTATGTATCTCTCAGCTTATCTTTCTTAACTTGTTGCACATGAATCATCAGGCTTACTATGTCCATGTCCCCTATCAACATTTCATCCTTACCCTCTTTGCTTAACAGACGAGACAACCCAGACACAAATAAGCTCATCTTGCTGCTCAAATTAGCAACCATCTCCAAAGCATAACAAGAAAGTTGGGTGAACTTGTGGTTGTACTCATGCACACTCATGGATTCTTGCTTAAGAGTACCTTTGCCAGTCATAATTTACGGGGAAAGAAACTCCCCAGGAAGGCCTCTTCGAACACAACTCAACTCACAATTGGTGCACCCTCAACTCTACTCTTCTTCCATTGATCGAATCATTCTCAAGCAACACTCTTCAGTTGGTATGCAACTAGTTCCACTCGCTCATCATCACCAACATGCATAACCTCAAATAATTTCTACAACTCTTTCACAAAGTTTTTCGGATCTTCAGTGACACTTTAATCGGTAAAGTTGAACTCACAAATCCTTGACATATCAGCCACATCCTGTCAATCTCTCTCTGTTGCCTAGCTTGGTTGTTTGGCTCAACATCCGAATAGCTTCACAGAATTCAACATTAGTGAACTCTCCTTAGGTTTGCACTTTTGGTAAATTGGGTACCCCTTGATCCTGTGGATCAACAGTCCTCCTAGAAAGTGATGAGTTTGAGATTTTGACTCATTTAGTGGCTTTATTTTGATAATTTTAGTGTCCTCTAATGCCTAATTTGTGCTATAAAATGATGTTAAAGCCTTGATTTTCATATATGTGAGCTAAGGAGCAAGGTAAGGACACTAACATGCAAAAAAGAGTAAAACAAGCTGAAGAAGTGGAGGAAGGTGATCCTGGTGATCGCTAAGACCACTCAGTAGTTTTCCGAGTGGCTCTTCAGCTCGGCTAAAGTTCCAGTGTGCCAGCCTTGGGAAATAAACCAAGTCGGCGATATAAATGGGAAGTCGGCGAATCACCAATCGGTTTTGCGGTAACGCTGGGTGACCAAAAATTACAAGACTTAGGGATGTGGAGAACCAATGCAAAATGGTGATGGAAGAAAGTTAAGGGCGGATCGTCAAATCACTTGGCGAGTCCGACTTATCTCGCCTAATGGCTTTTCAAGCTAAATTTTGAGCAACTATAAATTAAGTTTTGAACTGAAAATTCATTAGCATGCGATCATCAAGTAGAGTTCTTTTGAGTTTTAGAGTTCCATTGTAGACTTTGAAGCTTTTTGGAGTCTCAAACTTGAAGATTTGCAAATGGGTCTTTGAATTTAACCTTTGGAAAACATTGTAAAGGCTTGAAGACTATTACCGAGTTGATGGCTAATCGAGTTGGTAATTGTTTTTATATTTTTATAATGTTTAGCTAAAACCCCAATTCTTGAGGTGTGATCATGTGATTATGGGTTGAATAAGCTTATGGGTATTGTTAATTACTTATTTAAATGCTATATTGAAGTGGGTTTAGTCATTAGCTGTGTTTTAATATATCGATTGTAGTTGCAAATGCAATTCTAGTTTTTGAGTTATTAGCTTGCTTGAGAGAAAGGTTTTGGAACCAAAGCTTTTGATTAATGGTTTATAGGTATTGGGTTGATGTGGGTTCAGGTCGAAAGAGTGAATCCTAAACCCAATCATATCCATCTTGCTTGAGAGAGAGGATGTATTAAGGTTGTGGGTTGTTCTTATTTGCTAAGCTTGTTGATGTTTGAAAGAAATCACTTGAATTGATATAGTTGTTTTCGAGAAAAACTATTTCACTTATAGCCTCGTAATATTTAGCTATTTATTAGTAGTTTCAATTACCCATTTAGTAAATTTTGCCTCTAATCGATCACATCCCGAGAATTTCTATCTCTATTATTATTTTCCTTATTGTGCTTGTGCTGTAGCCGATAGTTAACACTCCAAAACCTCCTCATCTCACATTCATGTCAACACCTAGACTTGTTTAGTTGTATTTTTCAATAATTTCTATTCCTATAACTAATTAGATCACGTTTGTACCTCATAGTTGAGTTTTAACATGTACCACTCCTTGTGGGTTCGACCCCAACTCTTCGTTGGGTTTTATACTAACTAACGATCATTTGCACCTAGAATTGGATGAGGTGTACTTGATACGCTCAATCAAAATGGGGCCGCTGCTGGGGAGTGGTGTTGTTTAAAATTATTTTATTGAAGTTGAATTGTGATACTTTTGGTTGTAGTTGAATCGACGTACTTTAGTTTTTGTTTTGTGTTGTTTGTGTTGAACATAGGAAGAGATGAGCGTAAAAGAGAGTAGTGGTAGATAAGTGGGCCACCAAGACGATATTAGAAATTTGAATGATGTGAATGACCCAATCTAATTGGGTGGTGTCAGTTCAATACGTCTACCTCCGGTTGAAGGGAATCCTGTTTTTCACATAACTTGCATAATGCTTCAGCTCCTACAATTGAAAGGATTATTTGGGGGGCTTGCTCATGAGGATCCCCATGAGCATATTCAAAGCTTCGTGGATGTTTGTGGTTCGTTCTCATTCAAGAACGTCTCACAAGAATCTATCCATTTTAGGTGGTTTCTATTCTCCTTGATGGGTGAAGCTACTAAGTGGTTGGTTGAGTTACCGAGGGACTCCATGACCTCTTGGGATTGTAACACCCCAAAAACTAGTAGGCTAAACTAGAGCAAAACGTGAGGGTTAACGTCAAGAAAGAAGGGAAAGGGCCAAGGGAGTGGGCTAGGGCAGCCTACCTTGGAGTAGGCATTGCCCCACCTACCATGCCCACCACCATAGCTCGTGGTCAAGACCACGACCTTTGGTGGAGCTCATGGTGGGCTAGGTAGTAGCCTCCCAAAAATTGCCCAAAATAATCTCCTCTTCACTAGCCACTTCACGGCTCGTGGTGAAGAGCATGGCTCGTGGGAAGGCTCATGGAGGAGAGTTGGGTGTGTGAGAGTTAAAAGGAAGTGGAAAGCCATTATTTCCGATCGGGGTACTCAATTTACTTCACACTTTTGGAAGTCATTCAAAAAAGGTGTTGGCACTAAGGTCAAAATTAGCGGCCTTTCATCCCCAAACTAATGGGCAAGAGACACGTACCATCCAAACTTTGGAGGATATGTTAAGTTCCTGTGTAATTGACTTCAAGGGTAATTGGGATGACCACTTACCATTTTTAGTATTTGCCTACAATAATACCTATCACTCAAATATCAGTACAGCCCCCTTTGAAGCCTTGTATGGTAAGAGATGTAGGTATCCCGTTGGTTGGTTTGAGGTAGGTGAAGTTGCCTTACTAGGTCTCGAATTGGTTTATGAGGCCATTGAGAAAGTCCGACTCATCAGAGAGAGGTTGATAACGGCCCAAAGTTGGAAAAAGTCTTATTCCGATGTGAGGAGAAAGGATTTAGAATTTGAGGTTAATGATTGGGTCTATCTAAAAATATCACCTATGAAAGGTGTGATGAGGTTTGGCAAGAAGGAAAAACTCAGTCCCCGGTATGTGGGCGCATACCAAATTTTGAAATGTGTTGGGAAAGTTTCCTATGAGTTAGATTTGACAAATTAGTTGGCTCCGGTGTTTAATGTCTCCATGCTTAAGAAGTGTATTGGAGATCCGGCATCCATTATTCCCTTAGAAGGGTTGGGGTTGATGAAAATCTTTTATATGAAGAGGTTCCGATTGAGATCCTAGATCGACAAGTCAAGAAATTGAGAAATAAGGAAATAGCTTCCGTAAAGGTTTTGTGGAGAAATCATTTGGTTGAGGGTGCTAATTGGGAGGTTGAGGTAGATATGAAGTCCCTCTATCCTCATTTTTTCCTTCTACTCCTACCCTAGCTTGAGGTAAGTAGTTCCTGTTGAGTTTCTTTGTTTTGGGAGTCACGTGTGTTATATTATATTTTCCATGATTTCCTTATGTTATGCATGTTCTTGAGAAACTTATGTTTAGAAAGAAAATGAGATTTTATGATTAATATTCCTCATGTTGTTGTGCATTGAGTAAGAGTTGTCTATATGCTTCATGAGATGAATTGTTGAACATGCTTTAGTTGTGCTTTTTGAAAGTATATTGCATAAGGGCTCCATGAAATTGTGTTGAGCATGCTTTTAGTTGGAGAAGGTAGTTCCTCCTATGAGTATGTGAAATGTTGAGTTTTTATGCATAATGGGTTGTTAGATGTAGTTCCTACTTCCTTTTGATGCATTGAGTATGGTTGAGATGGAGTTGATGTTTTCTCCTTTGAATTGTGCATTATTTTGATGTTGCATGCATGATGGGCTGCTAGTCTTGAGTCTTTACTTCTGTAAGGTGTCTAGATCGTCATTTGAGGAGGAATGTTCCCAAGTGGGAGATATTTTAATACCCCAGAAATTAGTAGGCTAAACTAGAGCTAAACGTGAGGGTTAACGTCAAGGAAGAAATGCAAGGGCCAAGGGAGTGGGCTAGGGAAGCCTACCTTGGAGTAGGCACTGCCCCACCTACCATGCCCACCACCACGGCTCGTAGTCAAGATCACGGCCCTTGGTGGGGCTCGTGGTGGGCTAGGCAATAGCCTCCCCAAAACTGCCAAAAAAAACTCCTCTTCATGAGCCACTTCACGGCTCATGGGAAGGCTCGTGGAGGTGAGTTGGGTGTGTAAGGGTGTAAATGAAGTGGCAAGCCAATGCCCTAAGGCCCACGAGAGGGACCACGACTCGTGGCAGGCACCACGACTCGTGGAGCCCCTCGTGAAGTTGCCTTGGGCTTGTGGGCTAAAGGCATTTGTTGCCTAGCAACTACCTCAAGTCCACAAAGGGGACCATGGCTCGTGGTCATGACCACGACTTGTGGCACCTGGGCACCCCACTTAAAGTGGGGGTTATTTTGGGTAATTTCTTTTTAAAATGGTATTAAGTAAGGTTGTTTTGCCTAAGTTTCGTATAAATATATATGTTATTTTAACCCAAATTTACACTCATTCACCTCATTATTCCCAAAACCCAAATCAATTCCCAAAAGTTCATCCTCTCCGAAAATTCTCTCTCTAGAAAACTCAAGGAAGAAGAAGAAGAAGGAAGTTGGACCTAGGGTTCAAGGAGCAAGGTTTTTCACATCAATTTCATTGGGCTTCATTGTTAAGGTATGGTAGCTCTTTATCCATGGATAGAATTAATCCATGGAGTCCCTTCAAAATCTCAATTTCAAAAGGTATTAATACCCAAAAGTTAGGGTTTGATTTCAAAGTCACGGGTTCCTTTCAAAATTGATTCTAATGATTGAATTATGTTATGTTATGTATGAATTAATGATTTCTTATGATATTTATGTTGTATACCCAAGAACCCATGAAATCCCCATATTTCCCAATTATAATCTTGTGATGTGGGTTTGTTGATGAAAGAACGATGTTATGAGATTATGCATGTGGTGATTGGGTTACTTGAATTATGATAATATCCATGTCTAATGTAGTAATTCTAGATGTGTTGATTGGAAATGAGCTTTGACCCTTGAAAGGGCAAAATATGATACTATGTAAGTTTTATGAAGTTTATGTATATGCTTTAAGAACACTTTGAGAGTGAAGTGTCTATGATTATGGCATAGTTGTTGTGTTGTTGAAAGAGATGTTCTCATATACAAACCTATGCATTAGTATGATATGATATGAAAGGTTTTCTCACAATATGAAGATTGTAAGGTTGAAAGGCTTTCTAACCTATTGAATCTATATGTAGAAATGGATGGTGAAAGGTTATTATCACACATGATCTAAGAGTTATCCTATGAATTATGTTGGATTGAGTGTCAAGACATTCTTCCATAAATATGAACTTACGTCAAGACTTAATATGTACTCCGTGAGAATTAATGCTTAGCACCGAGTGGATATTGTATATCAGATGGAAGCTTTTACGCTAGTTGAGTCCGGCTTCTAAATGGGTTCCTTTTACGCTAGTTGAGTCCGGGTTCCCAAAGTATGTCTCATGAGATAATAACCTTCTACAATAGTTGAGTCTGGGTTTCTGCTAGCAATCTCCTTATCCCATAAACTATATGTCCCCATAGGTTATTTAGCTAGTTGATCCACCTAAGCTAAGAGTATGGTTCTACCTTAGGCAAGTAGGACAACCCTTTTCGGTGTGGGTAACACTGGGGGATCATGTATAGCTCACATGGTCTTATATCGGTTAAGGCTTATTCCCAAAACAATATGAACAAGAATATGAATTATGAACTATGGTTACTCAAGGATCTTTTATATGAGTTTTCAAAGGCTTTTAAGGATGATTATGATTATGGTGATTATGTTTATGACTTATGCTTTTCCATTATCCTTATGATGATCTTCAAACTTGATAAATTGCATACTTTCAAATGAAATGTCCCTTTTTGCATATTTACAATGTTTTCATGCATGACTATCATACTTAGTGCATTTTTGTACTAATGCCTACTTTTCCTACATTTTTCCAAAGTGTAGGGTACGGTTCTCAAGGTGATCATTCTAATGGCTAAAACTTGGACTTGTCTATATCCACAGCTCGTTGATGAGTTCTCATGGTTCGAGGATGGATTTTTATCATGATGTAGTTTCGTTTCTTGTATTTCCCTTTTTAGACACGTTGTATGGGCCAGGCCCTATTTCATTCAAACATTGTAATGGGTGGCTATGTTGAGACTTAGAGGCTAGACTTCCACTTTTTCTGTTTTGAAAATTTTAGACTTGAAATGCATTTTTAATCTTATTATTCTATTGCCTATGTTATGAAAGCTAAGTGGATTGTATGAAGGCCTTCCGGGTTCTATACGTCATGTTACATCTAGAGGCACTACAAGAAAATTAGCCTCTAAAGAAGGGAAATCTTGTCCCTGAAAGTTCAAATCTGGTCCCAAAAGAGCAATCGAGACTAGAAAAGTCTGGTCGTCACTCGTCCTAGACAATGCCGTCGCTATTGGTCAATAAGGACAAGTTCAAAAAACTGGTCCCTGAATAGTTTTAAGATGAGAAAAAACTCTGGTTGTGAAATACTTTTAGGGACTACATATCTAGTCCCAAATGCACCATTGATATCTTGGTATTCAGGTCGTTAAACCTCTTTTGCGACCTTCCGCAACCTAGTCTTAGAATAGAGTTAGAGCCCATTGACAATCTGCTCCTAGAATAGCTCTAGCGACCATAACAAATTGGTCCTAGAATTGTTTTAGGGACGAACAACAACCTGGTCCTAAAAATTTTTTAAGGACGAGCATCATTTCTAGTCCTAGCTTATTCATTAGCAACGAGCGAGCAACAATATTGGTCTTAGATTGACCTTTACAGACATTCAATAATTATGGTCTCTAACTTATCACCATTGATCCTACAACCATTGATATCACAAGAATCTAACAAATATCAAATTAATTACAACTAAAAATCTGGATACAAAAGATGATATAGAAAGGGTTGCAGGGTGATAGAAATAAAAATTGCAATTGATTACAATAAATTTGTGAGCATCACATGATGTTAGTTTCAATATTTTCTGCACCAACAAAAAAACTTAGATACCATTCAATGTTTTCATAACATTCATAGCAAAGTAAGAATGAGTTAGTCCATCTTCTAAGCTAGTATCTTCACTGAAGAATGACCAAAAGTTGAGCAAAAAACTTAAAGTTTAGTCTTTGTCTTGTGATATCCAGAAACATCTCTACAAAATCTGCAAGAAATAAGAAAAAAATCTATTAGAAAAACTTTCAGATACATCAATCAAGAATCCAACATATATTTTAGAGAACCACACCTAATTACGTTTAGTAAAAAATTGAAATAAATGGATAGGAAAGATAGCTTAAGAGACTAGCTAGATGAACCAACTTGGCAGAAAAGTGTAAAACAGAGAAGCTGGCAGCAATGTTATGTTGCAGCTGTGCAAGAAATTTTACGTTAAGCAAATATATACACCTGACACTTTCCAATAAAACTCTCTAGGAGCACAGTAAATGTGAATTGTTATCTTGCGCATGGCGACCGAAATGGCGATAGGGAGGATGAGAAAAGCCAGTATCGAGAAGCCACTGATGGATTTTAAACAACAAGGAAAGAATGTGAACCAGAAAAAAAAACAAAAGTTTGGTACGACTACGATATCGAAAGCACAACTGATAACACCGGAGGACGAGGTGAACTGTTTTCAAACTCTACAATTTTGAAGTTTTGACCCAGCTCGGATTCGTCCAATTGCTGAAGGAGAGGAAATGGATTTAGGGGTGAAATCACCTGTTAAGTTGAAACCAAATGAGGGTGAAGAAAATGGTATACAAATGGTTGTTCGACGACTTCAGTTCTCTGATGCAGATTTGTGCGGAGATTTGTACAGAACTGACTAAACATTAGATAATATTGTAATGAATGTGTGGACGATGAGGGTTACTATATATTTCGATGAGGGTTACTGTAAATTTGACATGGTAATGAATGATGCACAATGAGGGTTACTGTATATTTCGGTTTGAATCTATTGAAGATAAGGATGCTGCAAGCAGGACCATACACATTCTTTAACAAACCGTTAATACTTCAAAATCCTAAAGGCTAGGAAATTTCTAAGGAATATGGACGAAACCATTGCAGAAGCTAAAAAAAATACCCTGTTTTATATGCTTCAGAGTGCACTTTTTTATATCAATAACATTGATAGTTAAAATAAAGCATTTTGGACAAGGGGAAAGCCAGTCAATGGAACAATGGCCTTTGCTACCTGAAAAGCCAAGGAGCGTCACTCCAAAGAGAAATGGAATAGAGATAAGTGAGAAGAGCCAGGGGTGCACATCGTCGAGCACCACAACATCAGTACCTAATACATCAGTACCTGAAGTGATTATTTATGGCTATATTGACTTAGTACTGCTATTTGTGAAATACATGATTAGAATCAAGAAATTCCCAATGACGTGCTCCTATATTCATAGAAATGTCATGGCATGTTTCAAATCACAAGAGGCTGCATGAAAAAGATTAACATATATTATACTATATGTTAGAAGCATGTAAATAAGAGCTGAAGGGGAAAAAACTAAGATGACCATTAATTTTCTCATTTTTTACTCAAAGTTCTGGCTGAGCTGTTTGGAATGTGCTTTCTAAGATATAATTGGTATTATTATATTTGATTGTTTCAAACATTTATGAAAATGTGATTCTAGCTTAAATCCAGAAAGTGACTACTAATTTTGAAAAGACCTTGTATACATGGGACTTGCAGAAGTAGCCTGTAAGGCATAGGGAAACCCCTACTACACATATGTGTAGGTATGAACTTAAGCTAGGGAGCTGCCGAAGAAGGTTAGAGTCAAGGATCCTAATGGAAGGCAAGTTGAGCAAGTAGTTAATTACGACTGGGTGAAGGAAAGTAATACAATCGAGGTTCTAAAAGTAGATTCAGACAATCATGAGGGAACATAGCAAATCAACTGGACACAAGTTAAGCCGGATGAACAACAATTTGGCAGAACACGATAAAATAGAAAAACTGACAGCAGTGTTGCAGTAGTGCAGAAAATTTAATTCAGTAGGCATACCTGGAAACTTTCAGAATCAAAATGCTCATTTACTAACCATTCCCATTCTTTTTTGTCTACTCCCTTTTGGACATTCCTAAGAGACTATTGGATTGGCTTGTCCTTCACATATTTTGCATGCAAGTGTCCTCTCTATTTGGTCCATAACTCATTCATCCATCCCAAGATATGATCACGATGATTATTCATATCAACACTCTCAAATTTATGCTACAACAATTGAAACATTAGTTGAGTTATTATCTACAAGCTTGATCTTTGTTTCTGAATAATTTGTTCCCAAGTTATAAAAACACTCTAAGGTACTTGATTATAGATTCTTTATCTATTACAATTGATTATCGTTACTAGCGACTGTAGATAAACTTCTAAAATAATAAACATTAGCTATATGGACAAGAACACACGACATATTAGGTAGCACTATATAATATGAATCATGTGTATATTTATTACATTAACGGCTGCCCACATATGATTCAACTTCTCTTCCTTAATATCATGCCACGATGATACTCCCAAGGGATAAGAATTACGATCACAAATATTTTTTCCCAAATGCCTCGAAAATAGATTGCTATTTATTCCAACCGTTCAATTATTGTAAAAGGTTATTCTCAGCTTTTGTCCAATTTCAACTGAAGCAACTTCTTTGCACTTGTTGCTTCCTCAAACTTTTTTTACCTTTTCAAATAAGATGCAAATAACTTGTTATGATCCGATACACACAATAGGGCTGAACTATAAGGTTAGAAAGAAAGAATTAACAAACTTAGATATCACCATTTCAACCAGAACTATATGTTACAACCTAGAGAAGAAATAAAAAAAAAAAGGTACTAAATAGTTGATTTACTTGAATCTTCAAACAATACTAAAGAAAGAACTAAGAAAATTACAAATCATAATTTCCCACCAGAACTATATGTTACAACCTAGAGGAGCAATCAGAAAAGAGAATGTTATCCTATATGAAACATATAATCGCTACAACCACACATGGAGTTAGCCCCACGAAATTCATAAGACAAACTTTCCGGAACACAAAAATACCTCACATGTAGTTATAAGCCGCTGGAAATTCATATAGAATTAAATTCTAATGCCAAATAAATCAATTTTGTTCTTTTCAGGCTTATCGTGATGCTTCGCCTCTTTGAATTTGACGAAGCGACAAATATCACACGCCTATATTTCTCTTGCTTAATAATTTATATGGAAAAGGTATGGACCTTATAAATATAATACATTTGTTTGTGAATTTCGTCTCCCCTACTTAACAGAAGCATTACTCTTATGTAAGTATATCTTACTTTAAAAGCTCCATGTAAGAGGTCAACTTCTTATTTCGCTCGCAAAATATCAACATCGAAGACAAAAAATTAGTATATGTTCTTAGGGAAATAATTAGACTTTTCAAATAAAATATGCACCCTATAAAACAGATTGTATAATCTTCAGGCACATACAACAGTTAACAAAATTGAGTCACTATTAGAAACTCAACCCAATAATCTTTCACAGATTGTACATAAGAAAACAAATCAGATTTAGAACCCTTTAACCTATCTAATGTAAGAAAAGAGGAAGAACAAGAAGAAGAGTAACTTAAATAAAACAATCAAAAATCCAAGTACAGTTTATGGAATTCGAAACAATAGAAACTTTATTAGAAGAGTGGTCACATAATCGAGTCACTATTAGAAACTAAACCCAATAATCATTCACATATTGTACATAAGAAAATAGATCATATTAATAAGAAACTTTTAACCTATCTAATGTTAGAAAAAAGGAAGAACAAGAAGAAGAGTAACTTAAATAAAACAATAAAAAACCCATGTACAGTTTATGGAATTCGAAACAATAGAAACTTTATTAGAAGAAGAACCAAATTACATGTACGGTCTATTTCACCGAGCAGCTGAGCAGCAATTATATACGATGAAGAAGACATAGTTGCGATGGAAAGTACTTTGATGTTGAGATTGGCCGTCAGACGTTGTAGATGAGAAGAACGATCGATTGTTGATGAAGAGATCAACTATATATATGATGCCATAGGGAAGATGCGACCAGCAGCAGACAAAGAGTTTTTTTTTTTTGCTTTTTACGTTTTGCCTTATATTTTAGAAAATAAGAGGGTTTTTCCTTTTGGGCTAAAAAAACTGGCGCCTAAATTTTGGTGAAAAAAATAAAAGTTTTTTTTAATACTTTAGTATTAAATTTTGGCTGAAAGTTGGGCGCTAAGTTTTTTAATTGAATTTCGGACCAGTTAATATGTTATTTAGGGACCGAATTAAATATCTTCGCAATAGAATATACAAATAAGGACCGAAATATAATCTCGTCCCAATACGTATATCTTTAGAGACGGGACTAGTAGCTCGTCCCTAAATGTTGGTCTTAAGTAACCGTTTTTCTTGTAGTGAGGGTACCCCTGGGTTGTGATAGGGATGGACTTACCACAACATTCCAAGTGAGATTATTTCCCCTATCGAAGATGATGACACTCACATATAGCATCTAAGGTTTCAAACGGTTGGAAGGAGAACCAATCCACGAGACGTGGCTGAGATTTAAAAAGTTGGTGTTGTAATGCCCAACTCATGGACTTCTAAATGACCTGTTGATGCAATACTTCTATAGGAGTCTAGATTCGGTGAACAAAGGAGTTGATGATTAACTTGTTCCCGGTGGGATAATGCACCCTATGAAGTAGTATCATAACCAAGATAAATAGAGCATGGTACACTCGTGAGGACCAAGTGTCTCCTTTAACTTTTAGGATGACAAAAGAGCAGATCGAAAAGGATAAAGAGAGAGACCAAAACATGGCCAAAATGATTACCCAGCTGGATATCTTAGCGAAAAATGTGATGGGTAGTGGTGTAAAGAGTGTTAATGTTGTGGGTGGTAGTGGAGTAAACCCCGATGAAGCACATTTTGAAGCGTTGCACAATAAGGAAGTAAACTTCCTAGCAAACCAAGAAGGAGGATTTAGTTAGAACTATCCAAAGCCAGGTAGAAATTTAGGTTGGAATAGAGATGAAGGATGGAGAGACCGTAACAGGGATTGGCGTGATCGTAACGCCACTTGGAAGGAGAAAGAGGGTGGCAAGGACAGGTACGTCCCACCCCATGAGCGTCAAAGACCCAAGGAATTAGAAGGTGGTCGTACAGAATATATGATCTCACGCATTCTCAGTAAATTTGAAGGGTCAGACAAAGTGCTAAAAGAGATGAAGGAGGACGTCTCAACTCTCAATCAGACAGTGACGTCTCCAGTCTCTATCAAGCAGCTGAAACATAAATGGGTCAAATCTCGAGCCATCTAAATCCAAGACCAAAAGGAGGGTTGCCTAGTGATACAATAGCAAACCCCAAAAATGAAGCTTAAATTGGTATTGTAGTTGTGCCATGACGTTAAATAAGGCTCTTCTTGGGAGGCAACCTAAGTTTTTCATGATTTAGTTTTTGATTTTGAATAATGGGTATTGATTGTGCAGGTTGAAAAGTGAAAAGTGTTGGAAAATGTGTAAGTTGGCGAGCAAAAGTCCAGTCGGCGATTCACCGAATAGGTTGGCGAAGCCCGATGTGGACCGCCGTTGGAAACACCCAGCTTGAAGGGAAACTCAATAAACTCAATCGGCTACATGCTAAATGGGCACCTCGCTGAACAGGTTGGCGAGCTCAACTTTTGTCCGCCGTTTGAATCCCCAAATTGCTGAGATTCCTGTAAAACTCGGTGAGCCAAAATAGCACTCAGCGGATCACCGAGTGGTTTGGCGGGCACGACTTATATCGCCAAATGGAGCACGAACGGAAAGGTTTTAAAGGCTTAACGGTTTAAAATTTCAAAATTCTTTCACTTTCTTAACTTTTCAACTCCCGTACTCTCACTCCCCACTTTAGATCTTTCATATTTTCTTGTTTTCACTCTTATATCGTGTGGAATCTTTGCTCGGGATTATGGAACTTTGCCGCCTAGCATTATAATTTTTATTTTCGACATAAAAGGTTGGTTTTCCGAACCCCAAACTCCATGTGCTTAAACTTGAATGCAAACCGGTAAATTGTTGTTGATAATTGTTGGGTAGTTGATTTTAATCCCTTTTTAATTGTTCGATTGCCCGTAATGAGTTAATTTAGTTCCTAAGTGTGCTTTTTTTTTATCGATTCTGATGTTTTACTTGATTAAATCGAGTCTTAATTGATTTGGTTGTGATAAATATGTGTTGGGTCTAGTGGGGTGAAGTCTGAGTAACCCGAATTATGCTAAATGACATATTTTGCCCTATGATGGAGTGTTTGACGTCATTCATAAGGGCAAAAGTCATTAAATGGCCAATTTTGGCCAAATCGGGGAAGTTTGAGTACCCCTAGGGCATGGGTAGTATGGGTCTTGAGTGAATTTGACTATGTATGTGTTGAATTTTGTTTTTGTGGGGCTGCGGGTTGGATCTTGATGATAGAGGTTGAAAACTGGCACGAAAGGCCATTTGGCGAGCTGGGTCTAGCTCCCCGAGTGGTTCGACGGTTCGCCAAATCCCCCATAAATCAACCTTAATTTCAATAAATTGATGAGTTTGAGTCTATAGCTTTCGGCGATATTCCTGAGCTCGTCCAGTTCAGTCAGCGACTCGCCGAAGGTCCTTCTGCGCCCCTAATCCCTAAAATTCACTGTAATTTTTGGCCAGCTACTTCTAGCTCGCCCATTGACATTGGTGATTCACCGAATGACCCTAGACGTCACCGACATGTATTGAATTTATAGATATTTTGTTCTAGTATGTTCCGTGAGCCTGATCTTGCTCGCCAAAGTAACTTAGCAACTCACCGAACGGTTCGGCGAGTTTTTCCGCAAATTATGTTCTGCAACTTTTCTAGAATTTTTTCTAAATGTTTCTTTGATGTTTTGCAGATGTGGCTAGACCCAAAGTGTCTGGAAGAGACATGCCACCCCGCAAACAGAATCATGGAGTGGTTAGTGATTAGGGTACAGATGCATCCAAACTCCCTACCAAGGGAGGAAAAGGCAAAGGGAAGGGCAAGGTGCCCGTGGTTGAGACCCCACAGTACATCTCCGACAGTGAGGAAGTTTACGAGACTTACCTCATTATATCAGACATTGAGGGGGACTCACATGATTCTCATGCTTCTATCTCTAAGTTTGGTGATGATCAACTCTTATAGGTCAAGAGAGCAGAGCTTCACTCCAAGGGGATGCATGATCCGTCTAGGATCCCGGTGCCTCAAACTCCTTCTTCTCTAGCTATAACACAAACTGCGATCTCGGGCCCACCAGTACATGGTCCTCCTCCCCGGTCTCTCAACAGACACAGGAACCCAGAAATATGGGACACTCTTAAGATCTATAAGTTTGAGATTTTCACCAAACCTCGAGGTCCTACATTCCCAATTGGGTCTGGGAGTTTTATTCAACCTATGGTGAGTTGGTCTTTAAGGGGAAGAGAAAGATATACCTGTTCAAACCAGTTGATGTTGTCATAGTTCGAGGCAAGAAGGTGAAGTGCGACAACTCTGATATAAATGTTGTTCTTGGTGCACTTATGACTTCATACACTATTACATCGATCTGATCCATAGGAAGATGTTGGAGGACCTGTAGGGTCTATTGTCACCCCTATTATCTAATGCCACCTCGAGGTGGATAGAGGCAGGTGTGCCCATAGAAACGAAGGATCTCAATGTGGCAGCTTGGTACTAGTTCGGGTTTATCAGCAACACGATTATGCCATCTCGAAATGAATCCATTCTCAAACACCCAAAGGCAGCATGTTTAGGATCCATCATTTCTCGCCAAAAGCTGAATCTGGGGCTATTGATCAAGCAGGAGATGGCCACAATGGCCAAGCAGAGGCAGACTTCGCTCCCATTTCTAGTGTTGATCACCGAGATATGCAGATAGGCCCGTGTTCCTAAATATGAGAATATGGATGTGGAGGTGACACCCACCTCCTCTACTGACATTCGGCGTATTGAAGTCGAGTACTAACGGGATGAGGCCGACAGAAGGAGGGTTGACCCAGAGGACATATCCCTGGATGTTGAGGCCGCTACGATACCTACAGAGATAGTTATGCCTAATCAGGACAGTGTGCCCTCAGGTATATCTGTACCTCCCTCTTCTGAGACTCCTAGCTCATATGTTTCCTCCCCGCCCCCAAGATCTACTGCTGGTAGTACTTCTAGGCCTCTGATCACTCATGTTATGATGTGTAAGATGGGGCATTTAGCCTAATTTGCCGATATGTGTGACTCTCAGTTAGAGATCGATATTCCTGGGATGATCGTGAAGAATCATTGTTGTTCCATTGACACCTCTCCAAGCTTCGCTTGACGCACTTACGGTGAGAGTAAAGGGGTGTGAGAAAGGAGAAAGAATTGATGATGAGGTGACGGCCTTGAAGGATGATATTACTGGGTTGCAAAAAGATGTGGACCAACTGAAGGCCACCGATCTTACCTCACTCTTTGGCACTGTGAATATCCTAGATGACCTTAGCACCGAGGTTCCAGCTTGTTCTAATGTGCCTCTGGCTACCACCGGAGATGAGGTTAGAGCTGAGGAGGCTGCCCAGAGTCCGAGGCTGAGATAGATGAGGAGCAGTTTGGTGTTTAGGAGGAGACTATCTATAAGGATCAAACTGACTTAGAGGAGGCCATGGTCCATTCAACTGTTCAGACCTCTTTAAGAAATGTATCCATGGTGCGCTCTAGTGGAGCCAAGGTTGATGAGACAACGGACACTGATGCCCAGCCTAAGAGTGTGACCCCGGGCATTGATGCCCCGACAGATGAAGTGACTGAGATGCAGACTTCACCCCGGCTTAGCCAGGCAGGATGACTTTTCCCCTCCTTCTCTGTTACTTTTAATACATTATTTTTGTTTTAATTGCATTTGAGGACAACTGCTTATATTGTTGGGTGGGGGTGAGGTATCTTCATACCTACCTCTTGTGACTATTTTGTACATATTAGTTCTAATCTTTTTGTTTTGTGAATATTGGGCTTATTTGGTTTTGATATACAACTTGGTTGTTGAATTGTGTTGTGGATGTTCTTAGCGTGTGGTCCATTGTTTTGATGTGAAAAGCGGTTTTTGAACCAATTTTAAAAATAATTGCCACCTTTTGTGTGTGTGATTATGCATGTTCTTATGCAAATTTAAGTATCGGTTGTGGTCAATACCGATGACTTGAATAGTGCTCTTAATTGAATGAAATAAATGTGCGGCTACGATAAGGCAAACTAAGTTACATAGGCAATATGTGAACTTTTAGCATCTCGTTGTGACTAGCCGGTTGTCGAATGAGTCTCTTCTGATGAACATTGCATTCTAGCTAGAAAATGTGGAGTCTTGTTTTATATTGGTACCAATGCCTTGTGTGGTGAGGTCGTCTTGAAAATTATATTTGATGACACCTAGAACTTTTCCCTTTGGTCCGATTGATTGAGTGAAGTGAACAATTGAAATGATCTTAGGCAAGAATTTTGAAGAGTGAGCCAAATTTGACAATGTATCTTTTTATGGCTACCCTTGTGAGAAGTGTAAATCTTGTTTTGGCACCCATTGAGCCTAGCCTTTTCTTGGAAGAAACCTGAACAATGGTAACCTCTCTTTATCCCTTCACCCATAACTTTCATGAAGTATGGTTTGTTTGGAATAGCCAAGTTAGGCTAAAAGCCTAAGTTGGGAGTGTGGTGAAAGAGAAGGAATGTCAAGAAGTGTGAAAACTTCCCCTTTTTTTATGGATTGTTTTGAAAAAGATGGAACCCCTCCATGTAAAAAGAAGAAAAAAAAGAAACAAACTGAAAAAGAGCAAGAATTGTGAAATAAAGTGTGTGAACATAGTGAAAAATGGGGTATCCGGTGATTCATGTCTAGTTGACTAGTGGGGTGGAGTTCGACCATGTTTGATGTGAAAGAAAAGGAGAAATAGTGATTTTCAGGCAATACTTAATGAAGGTAGAATCCACTAAACCTAAATGACCATACCTTTGCACTTAGCCCTGTTACAGGCTTTAAAAACATCTTTGTAATCTTTAGTAATTTGTAACGAATGTTCATTGGAAAATAAGGGTAAGCCTATGGGTGGAGTCATGCATATGTTCGTCTTTTTGAGTGTGAGAGTTGTATGTGATTCCGACACTTTAAATTACTTAAGAATTTTGTGTGAATATGGAATCATCTTTGTTGTGAGGGCATTTGAGTACCTTTGTTAAGCTTGAACTTGCATTTGAAGCAAGTATAGTGAACTTGAGTATCCTTGATAATGGTGAGTCACAATTTGAATCTTTGAGTGCACAATTGAGCATTGTATGTGTAGTTTGAACCTTTTTTGTGCATTTTTGTTGAGTCTTATGCAACACTATTTGAAACATCTTTATTGAACTGCTGATCTTGAGTTTTACTCGAGGACAAGCAAAAGTTTTAGTTGGGGATGTTGATGAGTCCGAGATTTGGACTCATTTAGGGCTTTGTTTTGATATTTTTAGTGTCCTCAAATGCCTAATTTGTGCTATAAACTGATGTTAAAGCCTTGATTTTCAGGTATGTGAGCTAGGAGCAAGGTAAGGACACTAACCAACAAAAAGGAGCAAAACAAGCTGAAGAAGTGGAGAAAGACGAGACTGATGATCGCCAAGACCACTCGGTGATTCGCCGAGTGGCTCTTCATCTCTCCTAGAGTTCCAGTGTGCCAGCCATGAGGAAGAAACCAAGTCGGCAATAGAAATAGGCAGTCGGCAAATTGATGATCGGTTCCACGATAACGCAATGGATCGCCCAAAATTACAGGATTTTGGAATGCTGAGAACCAATGAAAAATGGAGATGAAAGAGAGCAAAGGACAAATCATCGTATCACTCGGCGAGTCTGACTTATCTCGCTTAATGGCTTTTCAAGACAAATTTTGGGCAACTATAAATTGACTTTTGAACTGAGAATTCATTATCATGCGATCATTGAGTTGAGTTTCCTTTTGAGATTTAGAGTTCCATTGTAGACTTTGAAGCTTTTTGTAGGCTCAAACTTGTAGATTTGAAAGTGGGTCATTGAATTTAACCTTTGGAAAACATTGTAAAGGCTTGGAGACTATTACCTAGCTGATGGTTAATCTAGTTGGTAATTATTTTTTATCTTTTTATAATGTTTAGCTAAAACCCCAATTCTTGGGGTGTGATCATGTGATTTTGGGCTGAATTAGCTTATGGGTAATGTTACTTACATTTTTAAATGCTATATTGAAGTGGGTTTAATAATTAGTTGTGTTTTAATCTATGGATTGTAGTTGCAAATGCAATTCTAATTTTTGAGTTCTTAGTTTGCTTGAGAGAGAGGTTTTGGAACCAAAACTTTTGATTAATGGTTTGTAGGTATTGGGTTGATGTGGGTTCAGCTCGAAACAGTGAATCCTAAACCCAATCTTATCCATCTTTCGAGAGAGAGATGGGATGTATTAAGGTTGTGGTATGTTCTTATTTGCTAAGCTTGTTGATGTTCGAAAGAAATTGCTTGAATCGATATAGTTGTTCGAGAGAAAACAATTTCACTTATAGCCTAGCCTACCCACTGATATTTAGTTATTTATTCATAGTTTCAATTACCCATATGGTAAAATTTGCCTATAATCGATCACATCCCGAGGATTCCTCTCTCTATTATTATTTCCCCTATTTTGCTTGTGCTGTAGCCGATAGTTAACAATCCAAAACCGCCTCATCTGATATTCGTGTCAACCCCCTAGACTTGTTTACTTGTCATTTTTGATAATTTCTATTCCTATAACTGATTAAATCACGTTTGTACTTCATACTTGAGTTTGAACACGTACCACTCCTTGTGGGTTCGACCCCAACTCTTCGTTGGGTTTTATACTAACTAATGATCATTTGCACCTAAAATTGGATGAGGAGTGGTTGAGACGTTGAATCAGTAGGATGCCCTCGGACAACCCTTCGTAGAGGCATGATATACGCGCAAGCATGAGTTATAAGAAGCCTTTTAGAGATAAACTATATCTCATGAAAAGAGTATGAAAGAAGTGAAATAGTTCGTAAATGTCACGGCCTCCTAATTATAGACGTGGTGTTCTTCACAGTGATACCTAGGAATCTACAGACACGGCTTCATAGACACCCTAGGACTCTTGAACTCTATGCTCTGATACCAAGTTTGTCACACTCTGAGCCTACACCCTAGACGTGGCTGGCACTTGAGAACCATTGTTGGCCCCAAGCGAACCCTTAGCCTGGCTCGACTCTCAGTGGAAGACTTACTCAACATAACATGACTTCAAAAAGGAAAGCTTTAACTCAAAATAACTAACTCATAATTTTTAAAGAAACATTCACTGGCTAAAGAGGCAACTCAAGACTAGGACATAACAACTAAAATGAAGAAGACTCATGAACTATTGTCTATCTCTATATGAAGCCTCTAATACTATGAGGGATGTCGGAACAAGATCCCCGATCATCCTAACAAACTAAAATCACAAAACATAATAAAGGGATCCTCTAGAAGCAACGAGGCTCACCAAACAACTCTGGAGCTCCACTGGATCAACGAAGCACTGGATGTTGATCCTGGTTACCTGTATCCACATCATAAAAGATGCAGGCCAAATGACGTCAATACATGGAATGTACGAGCATGTGAGTGGAATTCTAAAATATGACATAAGCTTGAACTGGAACTGAATAAACAACTTACCTCGTCTCAACTCAACTCATTTCAGTATGAGAGCAATAACAATAATGCAAATATAAAGAAAAGCTTTTAAAATTGTAGATAGAAACTCAATGTATTTAAAAATACAATATAACTCAGTTTGTTTATAAAGATACAAAATAACTCTGTGGGAGATTCTCTAACTGACAACCATCACTATGAGCTATGTGATGATACAATGTCTAGCCCACGCTGCCAGAACTATTCTATACTTTGTCGGGGTATAGAACCTACTCACTAAGTGGATTCACTAATCTATGCTAAAAAGAAATAAGGAATCATCTAAAAAGTATGACCCTTTCTACCCACGTTGGCTAAATAGTTTATGAGGACTTTGAGTTGTATGAACTCTCTACTATATTGGTGCTAAATACTACTCCAAAAATATACTTAGCTCTTATGTTTTTAAAGAAAAAACATTTCCTCTTCCTCAACTCTGAGATTATTACTCAAAAGTTTTTCTCTTAAAAGAGATAGTACTAAAAACTGCTCATGAAAACTCTTTTGGAAATTGGTGTTTTCTCTTTGCTTAAATGTAAAAACATTTACTCTTGTTAATACTTAGTTCCCGTATATCATTTTAAAGAAAATGAACTCAACTCTCCTCTTCCTCAAAGTCAAATGGTCAAGTCCTAAAACAAGTTTAAAATATTTGCAAATGACTTCTCAAAAAACTCAAAAGAACTTTCAAGACTTGACTCGTAGCTCTACCTTGAATTTGAATTATGGATTCAAGGTTATGATTCATGTTATGAATGATTTCAAGATGTTTGGAAGTAGTTTAGAGTAGTTAGAATCGATAGAGAGTAAAGGTACACTTTAAAAGAACTCAGACGGATCACTTGATTGAAAACAGGTCGAGGCAGGCGACCCTAGCGCACTGAGTGGCACGGGGTGCCAGCCCCTGAACTACAGAGGGAAGTTTCTGGCACACTATTGGGGTGGCGCGCCAGCTCCAGCCCAGAACACTCCGACGATTTTTGTTTCTCATTTTCAGACCCTAACTTGCCTAGAATCGAATGATTTCTTCCCCAATCACTTAGATTCGAATACCCAACCAAAGTACACCATAATCTACTCAAAACAACTCTCAAATCACCAACTTTCAACTAAAGAACACATCAAAACCCCAATAATCAAGATTACGAATGGAATTTCAAGAAAACTCATCAAGAACTCTAATCCTTCAACTTTGAAAATGAAATTGCATAAAAAGAAACATGATTGGCATGTGGGTGAACGAACCAAACACCAAGAGAACTGGCATACCTCTTAGGAATTAAACCATTGGTGAAACAACCTTTGATTCGCAAGAAAACTCGCTGAACGCCTTGAACTTTTCCCTCTCTTCTTCTTTTCTTGAACTCCTCTAAAAACCCTAAGCGTATTTTGATATATGAAAACTGACCCAAATCAGATTTGACCCCAAAAATAATACTAAATTCATTTTAATCTGATTGGATATGGAAAAGACCAAAATACCCCTTATATTTTTGGGTAACTTTCCTTAACTAGACAACCTGACTTCAAACGGGCATATCTCCCTCATACGAGCTCAAACTTTATCAAACTCGGTCGCGTTGGAAAGAGGATTCCAAAACCTTTCATTAACATCTTATGGGCCACCTAACTCATCAGAAAGTTATGGTCGTTCGAAGTTGACCCAAAACTCACAACTTAAGCATAACTTGAAAAATTTCAGATTTGGCTCATTCCAAATTAGTTCTTTCTATTTTAGGCTCTTTCTAAGGCGGGATGTTATAAATTAATTTACCATTATTTGCTATTACTATTACGACTTACTAGCTACTACTATTATCTGTTATCATTCTTATGGTCGTTACATTTTCTTTAGAAATAGTAATAAAGCTACTTTTAAACTCTTTTTTGTCATCATCATATTTTAAGTTTCTTGCTTATTAAATTAGTTATAAGTTAATATTTTTCTAAATCATTAGCAAAAGTTATAAATCTAGTATATTATTTTCTACATACTAATTATATGGTGTACTAGTTATTAAGTTAGAAGCTCCAAAGAATTAATTTAAAAGGAGGAAAAGACTAATGAATCACCCAAACTAACCCATATCTTACACCCAATTAAATTTCTTAACCCATGAGCAACCTATATTTTGCAACCAAAAGGCATCCCAATTTACCTTGAATAGACTCAAACGTTTAAGCCATATTCAGCCCAATTTCTATCTATTCAGAATTTAGGTCTTGAAACAAAAACAAAAAGGCCTATATTCCTCTTCTTTTCACTTTTGACAAAGCAATTATCCTCCAAGCCATTGCAGACTTCTTCATTCATTCCAATTTTGTGCTAATTTTCACCTTTAATGTCCTTGACAGAAGTCTATCTTCAAAATGATGGTGAAGCTTCACCATTTTTTGAAGAAACCAAAAAAATAAAAAACTAATACAAAGTCGGTCAAATTTGACAAAATAACGTAAGGTCTATTTGAAGCTCCAAACATTCGGATTTGAACATATACTTTTGATGAATTTCGAAATTTGAAACTAATCTCGCTCAAATCATGAACCCTGATTTCATTCTATAAATATTTGCAAATAGTGTCTGTTTGGGAAGTTTTTTTTTGAAGCTCTGACGCCCCTCATCTCTGAAATTTTTTAGTTATTTCTTCACTAAACTAGCTCTTCTATTTTCGTATTTTACCTCTTTCTTTGGCTTTCCACTCGCAGAAATAGTTTGTTTGTTCATTTTGACCATTGATGGTGGTCATTAAAGTTTGCGAGTAGTTCTAAGGTCGAGATCGATACCCCTCGTACACTGCTCCAAAAAAGGTGATAATCTGTTATTGTTCTTGTTCTTCTTCTTTTGTTAACAATCATTGTGATTAAAAATCATTTCTTGTGTTGATGTTTATAGCCTTAATGTTCTTTCTCAACATGAGATGTTTGTTTACTGTCTTGGCATGCCCTTGCACATGTTTATCTAATGAAATTTTCTTTTCTTTTCATCAACATATAGTCATAGAAGAATGTATCTGTTAGTTAGGTATTTAATCAAGTTTACAATTTCCTTAAGCTTATTTTGTACTCATTGTTAAGATACTTATGTTGGAGTTGAATAATTGTGAATGTACATTTATCTCACCTATTATTTACTTGCATTTCTAATTTTTATCTTCTCCTTCTTTACATGTACACTTTGGGAGCAATAATGGAATTTTCTTTAAAAGGCTCTCACCTCCGAAACATTCTTGCTTCAATTTCAGCACCAATCTGTTTGTTCTCATTCATCTTATCAGCTTCCTTGCAATGCATTGGAGCAGAAAAATAAAGAAAATTTCTCGGGGTCTCTAATTTACTCCATCGTCAAAACTTCTCTCCCTCTATTATAAAAATGATAAAATAGGAGTAAAAGTAGAGAAGAGGAGAGGAGAGGAGAATGTATGCAACATTTTACTTGTCTTATGCTTGGTATATATATATATACTAGAAGAAGCGAGACGAGAAAAGGAAGAGGCATTAGATCGTGTTGCGAAGGAGAAAGCATTAAGAATTGCACCAAAGGAAAGAGGTGAAAGCCGCTCAAAGAAAGGCTGAAAGAGAGGCACAAAAGAGAAATCTTTTTGAAAGAAAAGTACTTGAAAAATATGAGGTCAAGATTCTACTATAAAGTCCTTAGTTCACTCCAAAAGGCTATAAAGTATCAAAGTTTACTTGGGATATTTGTGGTTTTGATAATTTTCTACCTTTATTTCTTTGAGTTGAGATGATCATTGAATCGAGAAGAAAATGTGAGGGATATGAGCAGGAATTTCTTCCGGCAATCTCAGGCATACTACTAATCGATTATTTGGCCTTGTCATTGCTATTGTCATCAATTAGTAAGAAACTAATCCCAATTTCTCTATTGTTTTTTTATATTTATCAAGTGTTAAGAAATTGATGTAATTTCCTTTTTTGTTGGGTGCAGTGAATCGGGATCCTGATGCATATAGATACAAATGGTTCAATGGAAGCAAAATAATCACATTGGGGTTTGTTATTGTTGTTCTATATGTGTCGAATCCTTGATTCTGAGAGATAGGAGAAACTCAATCCTCTATTAATGGAGTAAATTGAGCTCAAGGATGGAGACAATTATGAGATCTACAAAAGGAGAGAGAGAAATTCTTGGATTATTGCAAAATGAATTTGGGGGAAATGAAAGCTATCTCATTCTGAGTTTACACATATCATGCATAATAAAAAATGGCATAGAAAATATTCTCATCACTGAGGCCAGATAAATTGAACATTCCAAAATCATCTTGAGATCGGGGCCCTATAATCTGTGTGTGCCACGGAGAAATATTTTTGCAATAATGAAATGCACACATTAATAATCTATGATGGTATTAGTACATAATCATAAAAAATGGCTACAAGTAACTCAACTAATAACATGACTACCCCAAACTAATTAATTGAACTACTGATGATTACAAGTGAAGAATCTAATTGAACACTTAGTTTGCACAATCATTGAATTTGTTTCACTTGTCAGAAAGTGTAATCATATACAAAGATGAACTACATCATATACATCACAATCTATAATCGCGCACCTATTACAGTTAATCACTTTTTCAGAGAAGAAATCTTCAAAGAATCTTCATACAAACTTTATCGAAATTGGAGAGAGAGGTAGAGAAGTTTTGTCTAATCTTTCGAACTTGTAGAGAATGAAAAGATATATTGGTTTCTCCTACGGAAACCCTTTTATAATTCTAAAGAGACATAACTATTCAAATAGTTGTGTCTCTACCCTTATATTTATTAATACATAATGCATATATATATATATATATATATATATATGCTTCTTACAAGACAATTAACACAACCATAGTCCTTACACTTTCTTGATAATTTGTTCAATAAAATAACTAAAATATGTTGAATAAATGATTCAAACAAAAAGAAGAGAAAAGTTACTACAGTTTCTTTTAGTGTTTTACTTCACTTTGACTTAGTCTAGGATAGTTGTTATTTGGTCCTTAAGTTTCTCTTTTTAGTTGAAAGCACTACTAAGTTAGTGCCTTTTTAATTCTGCATTTTTAGTTGAGTTGTAAGCCCATTTAAAAGGCATCATTGATGCTGAAGAAGATATGAAAACAGAAGCTTACAACTTATAGTTAAAAGACTGCCTGCTAGTTATTCTTTTCCTTTCCAATATTTTGGTTCTTGAGTGAGCTTGAGGTCTTTGTTGTCCAACATTTGTGGTATCAGAGCACGCTTAGATTCAGGCGACCTATTAACAGAAAAACACCATGGCTTCCAATGGAAGTTCTCTGAACATATCTCAGCCAGCCATACCCATTTTTACGGGACAAAGCTATCAGTTCTGTAGCATCAAGATGAAGACTTTATTTAAGTTTCAAGATCTTTGGGACTTGATAGAGACTGGGTATGCAGATCCAGATGAAGAGAAGCGACTGAAGGAAAACCGAAAGAAGGACGCAAAGGCATTGTTCTTCCTTCAACAAGCAGTCCATGAGACGGTGTTTTCCCGAATTGCAGCAGCCACCACTTCGAGGCAAGCATGGAGAATTTTGCAAACAGAATTTCAAGGCTCATCAAAGGTAATAGTTGTAAAACTTCAAACTCTTTGCCATGAGTTTGAAACTTTAATGATAAAAGGAAATGAACTTGTGCAAGTTTTTTTGTCTAGAGCAATGGCTATTATTAGTCAAATGAGGTCATACGGAAACCAAATAACTGATCAAACTGTTGTTGAAAAAATCTTAAGGAGTTTAACTCCTAAGTTTGATCATGTTGTGGCCGTAAATGAGGAGTCTAAAGATTTGTCAAAATTTTCATTTGATGAATTGATGGTTTCTTTACAAGCCCATGAGGAAAGGATAAACAGGTCAGCAGAAAAGCAGGAAGAAAAAGCATTTCAATCTAAGGTGGAGGCACCAAATTCAAGAGATCATGAAAAGGCACCAACTGGAAGAGGACGGGGCAGAGGTGCATTTCATGGAAATAGTCGAGGTCGAGGCCGAGGCAAAGGCTTTGAACAAAGACACTTCAATGAGAAAAGATGCAATAGAAGCAACAAACAATGTCATAACTGCAAGAAGTACGGGCATGTGCAAGCAGATTGCTGGTACAAGGAGAAACAAGCGAATTATCCAGAGACAACTAATGAAGAAAGTAAGTTGTTCATGGCTTGTCGTGATACTAATGAAGTTGCAGGTGATATGTGGTTTATAGATAGCGGCTGCTCCAACCATATGTCAGGTATGAAGTCAATCTTCAAAGAACTTGATGAGACACTAAAATCGACTGTCAGACTTGGTGATAACAATGGTCTTCAAGATGAAGGAAAAGGAACAGTCAATAAGAAACATCCATGGTAAAGTAAAACTTCTTCATGATGTTCAATTTGTTCCTAGTTTGGCTCATAATTTACTGAGTGTTGGGCAACTCATGGCTAATGGATATTCACTTCTGTTTGATGATGGAGCATGTGTTATTAAAGATAAAAAAATCAGGCCAAACAATGGTTAATGTTCTCATGGCTGAAAACAGAATGTTTCCGCTAGAAGTTTCAAATGTGGAAAACTTTGCTTTGGTAACTAGTGCAAAAAATGACTCTGAATTGTGGCATTTGAGGTATGGGCATCTTAATTTCAAGGGGCTAAAGTTACTACGCCAAAAAGGTATGGTCTTTGGCTTACCAGAAATTAATTCTTTTGATTTATGCGAAGGCTGCATTTATGGGAAGCAAAGTAGAAAGTCGTTTCCTGTTGGAAAGGCTTGGAGAGCATCTACTTGCCTAGAATTAATTCATGCAGATTTGTGTGGTCCAATGAGTACTGAATCTTTTGGTGGAAGTCGATATTTTTTGCTCATCACAAATGATTTCAGTCGCATGAGTTGGGTGTATTTTCTAAAATACAAATCAGAAGCTTTAGAGAATTTTAGAAAATACAAGGCACTAGTGGAGAATCAAAGTGGGTTGCGCATAAAAACTCTCCGAACGGACAAAAATGGTGAGTTCTTATCTAATGAATTTGTCCATTTTTGTGAAGAGTCTGGAATTCACATGGAACTTACTACACCCTACACACCGGAGCAAAATGGTGTAGCTGAACGTAAAAATCGTACCGTTGTAGAGATGGCAAGAAGTTTGTTGAAAGGTAAAGGACTTCCAAATCAATACTGGGCAGAAGCAATTGCAACCTCAGTGTACCTACTGAATCTATCGCCTACAAAGGCTGTGATGAATCAAACGCCATATGAAGCTTGGAAAGGTACAAGTCCTTCGGTAAGCCATTTAAGAATTTTTGGTTGTATTGCTTATGCTTTGGTAAACTCTCAAACTCGTCAAAAACTAGATGAAAAATCACAAAAATGTATTTTCATTGGTTATTGTCTTGAATCCAAAGCATACAGGTTATATAACCCTCTTAATGGCAAAGTGATAATTAGCAGAAACGTTGTATTTGATGAAAAGTCAAGTTGGAATTGGAGTGAAAAACAAATACAACATGAGATTTCAATACCCATTGAAGACTCTCCAGATGAAGGACAAGGGTCTGATCCAAATTCACTTGAGGAAGCGATTGAACCAGAGACATTCGCAACACTTGAAGAACCTTCATCTGAGCCAATTCTACTGAGAAGATCAACAAGAGTCCGAAAAGAGAATCCTAGATATTCTAATCAATCTTGTCAATTTGCTTTTATTGTTTCAGATCCTATATTTTATGAAGAAGCAATTGAAAAAGAGGAGTGGAAGAATGCGATGAAGGAAGAATTGATGGCAATACAAAGAAATGAAACATGGCAGCTCACTGACTTGCCAAATGGAAAGAATGTAGTTGGATTAAAGTGGATATTCAAAACAAAGTATTATGTAGATGGAAGTGTACAAAAACACAAGGCAAGACTTGTCGCAAAGGCATACTCGCAGCAGCATGGTATTGATTTTGAAGAGACATTTTCTCCTGTTGCTCGATTTGAAACGGTAAGAACAATTTTAGCCTTGGCTGCTCAACTGAAATGGTCACTTTATCAACTTGATGTTAAGTCAGCCTTCTTGAATGGTGAACTGGAAGAGGAGGTTTATGTTTCTCAACCTCAAGGTTTTGAAATCAGTGGCCAAGAGGAAAAGGTGTACCATCTGAGGAAGGCACTTTATGGGCTGAAACAAGCGCCACGCGCTTGGTATAGCAAAATCAATTCCTATTTTGTTCAAAATGGGTTTGAAAGGAGTGAAAGTGAGCCTACTTTGTACTTAAGGAAGCGAGGTAACAATGATCTTCTTGTTGTATGCCTCTATGTTGATGATATAATTTATATGGGTTCATCTCACTCTATTGTAGCTGAATTTAAATCTAGTATGATGAGTAAATTTGAGATGACTGATTTGGGTTTGTTGCATTACTTCCTTGGGCTTGAGGTGAAACAAGGAGAAGGTGAAGTATTTGTTTCTCAAAAGAAATATGCATCAGACCTTCTTAAAAGATTTGGCCTTGTCAATTGTAAATCTGCCGCAACACCCATGAATATGAATGAAAAATTGCAGCAGGAAGATGGTACTGGGCAAGCTAATGCAAGAAGTTTTAGAAGTCTAGTTGGAGGTTTGATTTATTTGGCTCATACTCGTCCAGATATCTCATATTCTGTTGGTGTTGTTTCAAGGTTTATGAGCAATCCATCAAAGCATCATTTTGGAGCTGCAAAGAGAATTTTACACTATGTTGCTGGAACGTTAGAATATGGTATTTCGTATTCTCATGTTTCAAATTTCAGATTGTTAGGCTTTACTGACAGCGATTGGGGAGGCTCGGTGGATGATAGGAAGAGTACATCAGGCAATGTGTTCAGCCTTGGATCAGGCGCAATAACATGGAGTTCGAAGAAACAAGTAACGACAACATTGTCGTCTTCAGAGGCAGAGTACATCGCAGCAACTGCTTCAGCTTGTCAATGCATTTGGCTTAGGAGAATTTTGGTTGATTTGAACCAAAAGCAAGAGAAAGCAACGGAAATTTATTGCGGCAACAAATCCACAATTTCAATGGCTAAGAATCTTGCATTTCATGGAAGAACAAAGCACATTGACATTCGCTTCCATTTTATTCGTGAGTTGGTGGAAAAAGAAGAGATCATATTGAAGTTTTGCAACACTAATGAACAAGTAGTAGATATCTTCACAAAGGCACTTCCATATCAGAAGCATGTCTATTTTAGATCATTGCTTAGCGTTAGTGATTTTGAATCAAGGGGGAATGTTGAATAAATGATTCAAACAAAAAAAAGAGAAAAGTTACTGTAGTTTCTTTTAGTGTTTTACTGCACTTTGACTTAGTGTAGGATAGTTGTTATTTGGTCCTTAAGTTTCTGTTTTTAGTTGAAAGCACTACTGTGTTAGTGCCCTTTTAATTTTGCATTTTTACTTGAGTTGTAAGCCTATTTAAAAGGCATCATTGATGCTGAAGAAGATATGAAAATAGAAGCTTACAGCTTATAGTTAAAAGACTGCCTGCTAGTTATTCTTTTCCTTTCCAATATGTTGGTTCTTGAGTGAGCTTGAGGTCTGTGTTCTCCAACAAAATAGCCCTTAATGTATTTGGGCTACTTTATTTTAGTCATTGATATATCGCTCTTATCTGATATTCTCATTAACATGTAAAGACTATTCCCAGTGAAAAGCACTCATCAAAATTGAAGCTAATGTAGTACTCATAACATCCATGCTTTTGTTGGTAAACCCCTTAATCTAATTTTGTAGAGAAGCTCTTTTCATGTGTTTCTCTTGATTTTAAAAAAAAAACATTTTGCTGCATCAATGAGTCCATTAGAATTCACCCAAATACACCAGATTTTCCACTTCAGTTTATGCACCAAATGCACCTGGTTTTTTCTCTTAAATATATGCCCAAGTGCACCAGATTCTTTTACTTAAAATAAGGCCTCAATGTGTGCAGTAAAGTTTATTTTCAAGCAACTATAATGGTAAATGATAACTACAACCAAACTTTTCAATAAGTAAACTAAACATAACTGGTTAACCAAATCAACATAAAACACCAAAAAGTTCTACTATTACATAAACCAAAGGTTGTCCAAGCACAATGTTCTATATATATATAATGAATGGTACATAGCATATAAATTTTAAAATAATTAAAAATCCAAAAAGAGCAAGAAAAAGTTAAATGATTTTCTTGACCACATAGATATGGCCGTCACTTGGACTTCCTAAATACTATTAGTTTAAAATTTATATTTATTATCGAAAATTTTACAAATTTAAAATACTAAAAAGAAATTCTAAAGGTTGACTAATTGTGGAATATAAAAGCAACTCCACCACATTGAATTGAATGAACTAATGAGTGAGAATGTATCGGTTTTTCTTGTTTCTTTTTAATGAAATATTATTAATAGATAGGTAAATTTACTTTTCAATACCAACAATTAAATGATTAATGTTTAATTAAATACTTAAATGACTATTCAACCTATAAAGGATAATTTGATAATTTGACTTTTCACTTTTTTTGTTCTCACTTTTAGTATATATATATATATATACTAGTTTTTTGACACGTGTGTTACACGTGAATACCAATTCCAAAAATATATGTTATAGTAAATAGTATTGCTTATTTAAACGAAGATTTGAATAATAAGCTTAGAAAAAAAAATTGCAGATTCTTTTGTGAATGTTCAATGTGGATCGTCATATATATCTCTTATTAACACAAACCTATGAAGATGGTCAATGAAAATTTTTATTAGTCAAATGCATTAATGTATATAGTTATTTCAATTTGATGATTTTCAATCATGTAATTAGTCTTATCCCACTAATATTACCTTATAGACAATATTTGCTTTGTATTTTTCTTGTCATCTAACCATATGTGCTTTGCATGTGTATAATTCCACATTAAATTGTTTAGATGTCATATGAACATGTGAAGAGAACAGTTACATTTTATATATTCACATATGTTCACATGTGTTGTGAAACTCGAAACATTTTAAAATAATATATTTTGTAGTTAGAAGATCTTGTTAACTTGATAATACATTTGTGACATATATAATACTTTAATTTAAATACAAATACCTACCCAAATATAAATATATATTTGCATTAATAAAAATATTTATCTCATAAAATTAACTAGTAAATGCATAATAAAAATTAATAATACAAATTTCAACTGGCGTTATAACAAGTCATATGAACTTTTCTTCGTCTAAAATACTGAAATATTATAAAATAGTAAATGAACACTTGACTCCGTTTGTCACCTTGTACTTGACTCCATTTGTCACCTAGACCCTTCTACTCACGAATTTGTCAACTGAACACTTAAAGTTATTAAAACACACTATTTTAAACTCCTTTGACCGTTCACTAAGCTTATGTGACATTTTTTTGCTGAATCGGATCAAGAGCGTGGTTACACACATTTAAAAGCAAGTGAAAATAATTATTTAAATTTTTAAAAATATTTAAATTAAGAGAAAAATATATCAATTTTAAAAAGAATTAAAAAAGAAGAGAAAACTTCATTCCCAATATGTTGTACATTTCTTCTTCTTCTTCCTCACAATTTCACCCAACACCCACCATCACCACACACATCTTCTTCGATTTCTTCCAATGCTCTTACACACAATTCTTCCTCTTTCTTTTCTCATATGCTTCCTATCATTTGAGAGTTCTACAATGATTGGGGAAAAATATACTTATTTAGATTTTGGTAAAAGAGAGGGAAAAAAAAGAGGTTCTAAATTGTGAAATAGATGTGGATTTTAGATGGGTTTATGAAAAACATATGCTTGATTCTTTCTAAATGTAACACAGTTTTATTGAGAGCATTTTGGAAGAGTTTTTCTATAATGACCCATTTTTGGTCTCCTTCTCTTCTTTCTCTCATCCTCCATTTTAGTCACTTTATTTCTCACCACCATTAAACTAACAAAATTTATAATAAAAAAACATAACAAAGTTTTGCTTATCTCTAATTCCTCTTCAACGTAAAAAATTCACCAAGAAAGAAAAAAATGAACGATAACATAAAATCTAAGTAGCAAAATACATGAAAAATATGGCAAGAAAAGAAAAAATGGAAAGAAATGATTTTGGAGATTAGTTTGAGATTTATTTTTAAAAATATTATTTGTAATAAAAAAAATGATGTGGCAATATATATCTGATGTGTATAGTGAGGTGTTATCCACATTAGCGCGATTGAGAGACAAATGATCAGAGGAGTTTAAAATAATGTGTTTTAATAACTTTAAGTGTTCAGTTGACAAAGTTGCGAGTAGAAGGGTCCAGGTGACAAACAGAGCCAAGTATAAGGGTTTCCCAGGTCATTTCGCCATGTTTATACAGTAATAACTATTTTGAAGTAAAATTCCTTAGAGTAAACCACATAAGTAGCTTTGATAAATAAAATCATTCATTTATCTTGAGCATCAAAACAAATCGTGACAGTTCTCTAAATTTTGAAAAAGATATTCAGGAGCATATATCTACATCACAAGACAAATTGTTAACAAAAATAAATAAATTTAGACTACATCATTTGGAACGTTACATACTAATGTATATATTAAGCAAAAAAATAATTATTATATCATCAAAATTATTTACCTCAAGTACTCGAGGTTATGGAATATACCCTCTTAGGATAGAACGACTTACTTCATCAGAATAGTGGTACCTCATATTCCGCTAAATTTCGAACTCACTCAACGACAATAAATCACACAAGAAAATTTAAAATGCAAGAAGCAGAAGAGTAGAAGATTAAAAAAAATTGTGGTTGAAAAATGAGAGGAAGCTCCTCTATTTATAGTCAACAAAGGGTAGTATGAACACATGCTTTTTGTTTCTTATCTGAAAAGTCATTACCTTTTCGAGAAGTCTCAACCCTTTGGAAAAGTCACAACTTATTGAAAAAGTCACAACTCTTTGGAAAAGTCACAACTTATTGAAAAAGTCACAACTCTTTGGAAAAGTCACAACGCATCGAAAAATCACAACCCTTCAAAAAAAGTCACAACTTATCGGAAAAATCACAACTCATCGAAAAAGTCACAACCTAAGTTAGGGATATTATAGTAATTTAACATTCAAGTTAGGAGTTCATGTTAATATATATATATATATATATTTATAATTGTGATAACTCGCAAGAGAAAATAAAGTGGATAAAGAAAATGTTATTCCATACGGTTAATGTGACAATAACCTGAAAAGAAATTTAGCTTTCCAATTAAAAATTAAAAAGACATAGAAAAAGAGAAGTAAACACAAGAATGAGGAAAATATGACAAAATAAGAGTATAATAATTGTTCCACATAAATTCAGATATTTATAAACAGTTGGAAAAAAAGCCTTCTAAAATGGTAAAGATAAAACTATGATACAAAATATCATTCTAATTAGGATCAAAACAAATATTAATATTTCAAAACAAAAAAAAAATACCTGAAAATTGCCTAATGATTCACATCAACAGGAGGCAATTGGTAAAGAAAACTTACTTTTCAATGATATATATATATATATATATACATTATAGACGATCTATATGATATAATTCACCCGTAACTATCCCTGAGCCATTTCCCGCCCTATAGCTTATTCTATTATCTTTCCATAAAGTGTTGAGGGACACAACACAGTCTATCCTAGTCCAATTACGCTAAACCTGATGTATATACTTGTAATGACCCGAAAGGTCATTTTGGTAATTTTTCATGGAAATGACTATTTTCCCCTTCCGGTAGTTGCCCCGAGTCCCATGTTTTGTGGTTGTAAAGTTGGTTTGAGGAAAAGTTGGTAAAAGGTTGAGTTTTTGAGAAGTTGAGTGTTTATGAGTTAAAGTTGGTTAAAAAGTGTTTTTTTTTCGAGTCTTTTGGAGTTTCGAGACTTGGATCGGATTTCCGTCGATCCCGGCAGTTTTAGAATGTCGAAACGGGTCTGTGTTAAGTTACGGAGTTGAATTTGGAGTTGAAACGAAGAATTGAGGTCCTAAGTTGCTAAAGTTGTGAAATTTTGATAAAGAGTTGACTTTGGTCAACATATGAGGTTCCGAGACTCAGATTGAAATTCCGAGAGTACCGTTGGTTTCGGGAGGCGATTCTAAGCCTTGGTTGAATTTTTTAGATGCTCCGTTTGAGTTTCAAATTTTTTTTAGGCGTTAACTAGTTTCTTGGCTTCTTATTGAATTTCGGGTCAAGGAGCCCTCGAATTCAAATTCCGACGGTTCCATTGAGTCCGAAACGTCGAATTTAGTGGGGGTACATATTTAGTTTGTGTGCACGAGATTTCGAACGAATCCCGAAGGTCCAACGGAGACTTAAACTTTGGTGTTATTGCTGTGTCTCAGCTGCAACAACAGTTTTTTCCCCTTTTTAAAGTCAAAATCAGTAGCTATTTTTCCACAACTTAAAAATACCCATTTCTCCTTTTTTAGACTTTGAGAGCTCGAAAATAGGCGATTTCAAGTGGTTTTTCGCAAGGAATTCATTGGGTAAGTTATTTCCAACTTATATCTTTGATTTACATCGATTATTTATGGATTTTAACATCAAAATTTGAGATTTCAAGTGTAAAATTTGGGTTTTTTTGCCTAATCCGAATTTAAATAGAAAAATTGAGTTTGTGAACTAATATCAACTCCTTTTTCGAAACGGTTTTCACTATTGGATTCTAAATATCTTAGGGAACATTTTTCACTAAAAATTTCAAGATTTCGAGAATATTTTCCGGAACGAGATTTTTGACCATTTTACCCTCTTTCTCCAAATTTCACGATATTGGTGTTGTTAGATTCGTATTGATTGTGGGATTCAATTTATGAATAGATTGTGGTGATTTGGAGCGTGCTCGGAAGGGTAAAACTCAAATTTGAGTTACTACTTGAAGTGTTTTGAGGCTAGTGACCTCTAAACTTTGTAAAACTCTTAGACTACACATGACTACTTTCCTAATTGTGTTGGGGAGTAATGGGGATTGAGGATGGGTTTTATTTGTTGATTGAAATTGTTGTAAATGAAAGATGGGGAATAAAATGAGCTCAATTTGGTATATGTGACTTGAATTTGTTGAAATAGGTCATGTAATAACTGATATTGAGGGGATAGAAAAGCATGAGTAGGCTATGATTGATACAGACATTGATGTTGAGACAGATGGTGTGTAATACTATGATGTGGTCGTGATATGGTTGTGAGTGAGACAGATGATGTGTAATACTATGATGTGATCGTGATATGATCATGATTGATGACATGTGCATATTCATTATTCATCCCATGTGTGAACTATCTGTTGCATGAGTTCTGAGACACTGATATGAGGATGGATGGATATGAAACACAGTTGAGACTAGCTCTGGCTAGATATATATATATGATATAGACTAGATTCGGCTAGCGATTTGGATGCCGATGGGATCTGGTTCCGGCGGTGATACATGGTCCATGTGTGGCCCCCATGGGTTCTGATTTGAGTATTCAGCGCGGTCTGATTACGTCAACAGATGTGTATCTTAGGAAAGACATGCATCACAACCACATGACATCATTATTGCATTTGCATCGCATTTGACTTCATCTTTGTTTGTGGTGTGTGGATTTTACCTACTCGCCCCTCTTCATCTGATATATGATCTATTTGCTCTTATATGAGGATATGAGGTTGATGTTGAGATACTGTTGGATATATCTGTTGATTATGAGTTGTGTAGTATAGGTTGTTGGTTCGCTGCTAGAATGAAGTTTCGGTGGTTCGGTTGGGATTGAAAGGAGTTGTTTGTAGCTGCTAGTTTAGCTTAGTTTAGTGTTACTTGCGAGTACCTATTGCTTTTGGTACTCACCCTTGCTTCTACACAGTTGTGTAGGTTGACAGCTCTATCAGATCCGGCTTATTACTCATCTTCAGATTAGAGCTTCCAGACTTACTTGAGAGGTAGCGGTTCATTCCAGACGTGCCCTCAAGTTATCCATATTTACCGTTCTGTTCTATTCTAGAACTTTACAATTAGACTTATATATTTTATTCAGATTCTGTATTAGAGGTTTGTACATGTGGCAACCAATTCTAGGGTTATGTTGAGTTTATTTAAAGACTTCCGCTTATCTTTCTATTTTATTCTTGTTTATAAATTTTGTATCGTCGGGTTTTTGGGTGTTAGACTGATGTGTCCGGTGGGGTTTGGGCACGTGCCATCACATCTGGTTTTGGGGTGTGTCAAATGGTATCAGAGCCCAGATTCGAAGGTCTCACATGTACAAACCAAGTCTTAGTAGAGTCTAGAGGATCGGTACAGAGACGTATGTACTTATCTTCGAGAGGCTATGAAGACTGTTAGGAAATACTTCGATTTTTCATTCCGTTCTTATCGTGCGAGGTCGTTATCGTGGGTGTTGAGTATCGCGTGTTGTTTTTGGCAGATGCCGAGGACTAGAGCTACCGGAGTTATAGGGGAGGCAGCCCCCGAGGTCAGAGTTAAGGCCACATCTAGGGGTAGAGGTCGGGCTAGAGGCCGAGGACGTGGTCGAGGCCGTGCCAGAGGAGCGGCACCTGCCCGAGGCCGAGGTAAAGAGCCTTCACCTGAGCCATAGATTGGAGTAGCTGCAGAGCAGGCTCCTGCGGGCCATTTACCCCCAATTCATGATGGCAGACCCGACAGGATATTGGGGTTATTGGAGCATCTTGCTCAGGGTGCAGTAGGTATACCAGCGGGGTTACAAGTTGGGGTAGGGACACAGACCCCTGGATATCAACATCAGATTCCAGTGGTTCCAGAGCCGGTGGTTCAGCCACCACAGGTTCCAGCACCGGTTGTAGGTGTACCGGCGACCCTTGAAGTGGCCTTGGCAGATGATGACCAGGTCTGCTATGAGCGGTTTCAGTAGATGAAACCACCTCAGTTTCATGGTTCTAAGACTGATGATGCTTACGAGTTTTTGACCTTGAGTCGAGAGATGTTGGCGGCGGTACGCATGTTAGATGAAAGGGGCGTCCGATTTGTGTCCCTTCAGTTACGCGGTGTCGCTAGGGAGTGGCTGAGGACCTTCATGAGTTCGAGACCAGCAGGATCTCATCCCATGGAGTGGAGTGAGTTTGCTAGTGCCTTCGAGGGTCGTTTCATCCCTTGGAGTGTACAGGAGGAGAGCCGTATGAGGTTTGAGAGTTTGGTGCAGGGTAGCATGTCAGTCACAGATTACGAGGCTCAAATCTGTCAGTTGTCGAGATATGCCTCTGCTTTGATTTCGGGTGAGACGGAGCGGATTCGCAGATTTGTCAGGGGTTTGACTCCCACTATCCGTAGTTATGTGTTCAGATCATCTCGAGAGGGTTCTTCTTTCCAGACTATAGTGAGTGCAGCCAGAGAGGCTGAGTTGCTTGAGCGGGATGATTTTGGTGGGCCCAAGAGGGTCCGTACCACACAGGGGAGGTGGGTCCTTCCAGCGTCAGAGGCCAGTACATGCTTCATTACCAGCTATCGAGGATGGGCCAGTAGCCCGGGGTCCTCCAGGTTCGGGTCGAAGTGGTTATAGCATTACTTTGGGTTCTTCACAGTCAGGACCCAAACCAAGGTCTTGTTATGGTTGCGGTGATCCAGGCCACTTGATTCGTCAGTGTCCACATCAGACTCAGTCTGGACCACACCGTACTGTCTCCGCGGTCCCAGAGAGAGATTCAGCACCTCCGGCTAGAGGTTGGGGTCAGGGACAGGCATCTGGTAGAGGCGGAAGAGCTTCGGGTAGAGGTGCTAGTGGCGCCTCAGGTTCACAGAGTGGGGGCAGAGGTGCCCAGTGTTATGCTTTTCCTGGGAGGCCCGAGGCTGAGGCTTCTGATGTAGTTATCACAGGTATCGTCTTAGTTTGTCATCGGCCTGCTTCTGTGTTATTTGATCATGGTTCTACATTTTCATATGTGTCTACATATTTTGCTTCCGGCCTTGAGTTGACTTGTGATCGTATGTCTGTGCCTATTAGAGTCTCTACCCCCGTAGATGAACCCTTAGTGGTGAATTGAGTATATTGATCTTGTCTTGTTGTCTTACCGGGGTATAAGACTTGGGTGGATATGATTCTTCTTGATATGTTAGACTTTGATGTCATATTGGGCATGGACTGGCTTTCCCCCTATCATGCGCTTCTTGATTGTTATGCTAAGACTGTCACCTTAGCTATTTCGGGTATTCCTAGAGTGGAGTGGAGAGGGACTAGTGGTTCGTATCCCAACAGGGTCATATCTCATATTCGGGCTCAGAGGATGATTGATCGGGGTTGTTTATCTTATATGGCCTTCATTCGGGATGTTGGAGCTGAGTCACTGGCCATGGAGTCTATTCCGGTGGTTCAGGAGTTCCCTGATGTGTTTCCCGAGGATCTACCTGTGTTCCTCTTGTTCGTGATATTGACTTCTCTATTGACTTGGAGCCGGGCACCAAGCCCATATCTATTCCACCTTATCGTATGGCTCCAGCTGAGTTGTAGGAGTTGAAGGATTAGATTCAGGACTTATTGAGTAAAGGATTCATACGCCCTAGTGTGTCGCCTTGGGGTGCACCGGTCTTATTTGTGAAGAAGAAAGATAGGTCAATGAGGATGTGTATTGACTATAGACAGTTGAACAAGGCAACGGTGAAGAACAAGTATCCCCTTCCCCGTATTGATGACTTGTTTGATTAGCTTCAGGGGGCAGCCTTGTTTTCTAAGATCGATTTGAGATCTGGGTATCATCAGTTGAGGATTAAGCCTTCAGATATGGCGAAGACAACTTTTCGCACACGATATGTTAATTATGAGTTTTTGGTGATATCATTTGGGCTCACTAATGCCCCTGCGACGTTCATGGAGTTGATGAATGAAGTGTTTCGCCCATACTTGAATTTCGTGATTGTGTTTATTGATGACATCTTGGTATATTCCAAGACCGAGGCGGATCATGTTTGTCATTTGAGGGTCGTGCTACAGAAGTTGAGAGATGA